>JAAEAF010008760.1:0-15469 GCA_011037195.1 Triatoma infestans | reverse complement strand
CACAAAAGGGGAGGGTAGTAAACCCTACGCTATCCAAAGCCCCCTCGGGCCCATATAGCTACCCCTAAAGAATACCTACCACTGGGACTAGAATGAAAATCCAGGCCCAGGGTTTAACCATCTAAGTTTCACAACAGACCGAACAAATCGGACCAAAACCTTAAAAGGACACAGCTTAAGATCCTCTACCGACATCCTATTCCGGCCGAAGGTCCTAAACCTAATCTCCTCACAACCCAAACAATTCGTCATCAAATGTATGGGTGTTTCCTCCTCAGTTTCACAAACTCTACAAAAAGGGTCAGGCACAAGTCCCATCATATAGAGATGTCTCCTTAAACCACAATGCCCAGTGAGGAATCCAACCAGATACCTGAGGGAGGTCCGTGAAAGACATCGGATCCCACTACTCAAAGCTCCGCCCGGACCCCCAATGAGCATTTTAGACTGCCGACAACCCACTGCACTCATCCATAAGGATGAGTGCTGCGAGGTCATCCACTTCTGAAAACCCGACAAACATGTGCCAGAAGACACACCAACAGCAGGCTCTGGACCAATGAAAGGGAGAGAGGCACCTAATTTGGCAAACCTTTCCACCTCCTCATTACCAAAAATTCCCATATGACCTGGAACCCAGACCAGAAGCACATCCTTTAATGAAGAAAGATCTTCCAGTCTTTTAGAACATTCCAACACCAATCTGGAAGTGAAGACACATGACTTAAGCGCCTTCGACGCAGCCTGGCTGTCCGAGCAGATACAAACACCTTTTAAATTAGTGTTACGCACCCTCTCATCCAAAATACAGCAAAGAATTGCATAAACCTCAGCCTGGAAAACGGTGGCCCACTCACCAAGAGGCGCTACCAAATGATCTCCCGTCTCAAAATAGACGCAGCCCCAGACCTACCATCCATCCTGGAACCGTCCGTGTAGCATCGGAGATAGTTCTCCGGAATCACACCAGACGGACCCAGGGTTAACCAATCTTCCCTAGAAGGCAACCTAACCCTGTAGGAATGACCAAAGACAAAAGTCTTCAAATTCCTATCAGAAGGAAACGGTGTGCCAGTTAGTTATTACGTGAACATTTGAGTAGTTTAAATCCATCAAGTGCAAGAGTTTCTATATATTTATAAGCTTATTATTGTGAAGTATTTAAATTCATTTAGAGATTAAATATTTATTTTAAAACATTGTTGACTTCTTACTTGTTTCTAACACGTATACACATACGTATAAGTCCTTTGAGCTCTTGATACAATACCTCTACACATCTACCAATCATATTACAGTAATAATTCAAATAATAATTTAGATTTCTATTTAAATGGCAATTTTAGTAAGAAACGTTCTTTATAATATGCAATAACGGGTTTATAGGGAGCGAAAATTGTGGATAATCCGAACATTTACGTGGAAGTGAAGGCTGATGAATTAATTCTGGACCAATCTAATTTTGACTTGTAGAATTTTTCTAACGAGAAGAATCTGGACTGAAACTTTTCCAACAATATAAGGTATACAGTCGTCCATTAACCGAGTGATGGTCTAGCTTAGGATGTTAAAAAAAAAAACAATGACAGCCTTGAGTCTTTGAAATAGGTACAATTACAAAGAAAAAAAAAAAACTACTAGCCAACTATTTAAAACTTAGAACTTAGAACAGAGAAATAAATTACAAGTCTGATCTTTTTAAAGATAGAGGAGTTAGTGATTATATACATGTGTTCATTGAACGCTTATAAATAAATTCCTGCAATAGAAGTCTGGAACTTATCATTATGATAAACAAGCAGTCACATTTATGAATATGTTTCATAAGTCAATGTTAAAGGTATAGAACATGCTGAATCATCCGACAAAATAATCATCTGCAGCATTAATTCTATCCGCAAAGCTTTATATCTGAATTGTTTAAAAAACATTTTTTTTTTTTTTTTTGTTTATTTGCCTGTACATATTTACAAAATATAAGAGGCTCGTCATTATAAACAAACTAATTCATTATAACTTATTGTCATAGATATTGGCTGTGTGCGACCTTTATACTTATTTATATAGACATATCTTTATAATCTTTTACATTTTATTAGTTCTATGTTCAGTTTAAGTGTATCTGTTCATTTAAATCGTTCTACGCTGTAATTTTCTTGGAAATATTCATCCAAATTATAAAATGTGATTTTCATAAGAAAACCATTCAGCTTTTTTTTGAATGTTGGATCACTCAGTTCTCTAATTTCTCTTGGAATATGGTTGTAGATTCTTCTAGAGATTACTTTCGGACTACATTCTGTCTTGACCAACCTGGTTTTAGGTATGTTTATATCACACTTACTACGAATGTTGTAGTTATATTGTTTGCTCCTGAAATCCTTGTTTGTTTCTTGTTTCTGTTTCAAAGTATGTCTGTATATGAACAGAGAGGATAGTGTCATAATATTCAGCTCTCCAAATAGTTTTCTACAACTGTCTCGAGCTTTTTTCTTTAACATTGTTCTTATTGCTCTCTTTTGGAGCTTGAAAATCACCTTGGCTTCAGATGCGGCACCCCAAAGCTCAATTCCATAAGCCATCCGAGAGTGAAACAAGCCGAAATAAGCAGTTTTTAATACTCAATTGAGACTACCTCCCTGAGTCTTCTAATCAGGAAAATTACTGTGGCCAATTGCTTGCTGAGGTTGTATATATGGCTTTTCCAAGAGAGATTAGCGTCTATCGTTATTCCCAGAAACTTCGCAGGTGAGTCTGTTTCTTTTTGACTTACTGTAAAAACTTTCCTGCATATTTTTTCTTTATTTAAAATCAATTCATTTACTTGTAGCCATTTTTCTAGTTGAATAAGACTCTTACTGGACCTTGTAATTTAATAAACTTAAATTTACATTTAATAAACTTATGAGAATCACACACATATTTTCCTTATTGACAAAATTATCGCAATGCTTTTCATCATTCTTCAAAATTATCTAATGTAATGGAATAAAATAAAACAGTCATCTGTTGAGAAAATTCACAACAAGCGCTGGAGACTCCAATTACGACAAAGACTAGAGGTGGGCAGTGGTAAACCAAGTTTTTGCTGTTTTTAGTTTTACTAATTCTGTAGTAACTACATTTTTAACTGACAATGTAATTGCCAACTACTAACTACATTTTGCAATTCTGTTTTACAACTGATGAAGTTATAGTAAGAATGTAAAATTCCAACTAGTAGTTGTACTTATCATTTCAATTTATTTATTTTATTTTATTTATTTAATTATCCATCTTAAGATACAAAATCTTGTTGGACAGAGTTCACACTACATAATTAACCAGCAAACTTACATGATTATGAACAAATTTAATAATTAATAACTAATAAACAAAAAATAGAAAAATAATAATAATAATTTCCTTCAAATTAAAACATAAATTTAGCCTTTATACATTAACAGACTGAATAAATTTTCTCGTTTACACACACAAACACAAGTATAATTTTTTAATTTGTAAACACTATTTAAATTTATCCAAGTTACAGCAACCACGCAAAAACAAGGGCATACTTTTCTTGTATATTCAGAGTACAATAGCAAATAGTAAATGGGTCATTGACCCAAACAGAAACAGCGTAATCTACATATGTTATGAAAATAATTATAAATTCATACGGCTTTATTTTTTGTATCGATGTTTAATACTTCAAAGTAGTTGCTTACATTTAATTTTTTTTTTTTTAACACCTAAATTTGTAAATAATATTTCTCTTAGTGGCGTGTACAGAGGACAAATCACCAATAGATGATAAAGATCTTCAATTTCCATCATATTACAAATTTGACAAATTTCTGACGGGTTTATCTCGTATATATTATGTTTAAATTATAATTTTAAATTTAATGTATTACAAGTTCTCAATTGAGATATTACTGTTGTGACATTATGGGGTAAGGGAAGTGTTAAATATAATTACGGGTTATGTATTGATATTCAATATTTAGTAGTTTGTAAATATAACAGAAGGTACTTTGTTGTACACATTGTATATCATTATCCAATAAAAATGTCTCGTAATTGGCCAAAATTGAAGAAAATTCTGTCTTTAATGTTCCGAAATTTAAATCACAACGATTTGCATTAAAACTGCCATATTGCATTAAATGCTTGAGTTGGGACCATCAGTTATATTTCGAAACATTGTTTGGTTTACTGTCCAACTCAAACAGTTTATGGAAACAAATTGAAGGGTATCTATTCGATTCCATTTTCAAGATTTTTAGTAGCCACTTTAAAGACACTTTTAGGACAGAATATGAAACAGGGAGTATCCTTGCCACCATTCTTACCACATGATGCGGAGTGCTCACCGGTAAAGAAAGAATTCTTCTTATAAAATCGTGTAAATGCTGGCTCTAGTTATTGTAACTTTTAAAGTGAAGAGATTGTACTCGTGAAATGTTTTGCCAAATATAAATCATATAATGTTTGAGAGTTTGAAATTAATAATTAATTAGGTAATAAAATGTTTAATGCATAATAAATGGTAAAAAATAAAGGAAGATTCGAGTAATTACAGTTGTCTGTCAACTAATTTAACGACTATAACTATATATACAAGTTGGTGTTAGCTTTTGCAACTACTTTTTCTTAATTACTATTTGGTTATATTTACGAGTTTCAAGAATAACTACTTTAGTTGAGATAAATAACAAGACTGAACAATTATACACAATTACATCTCAACTAAAGCTGTAGTTTGTGAAATAGGGTGAAATAACTCCCCACCCCCTCTCTCACTCTCTCAAACTGGGAAGGGGGCAAACTGGAAGGAACTGGTAGAAGTTCAAGAGAAAGGGTTAGTACAACCGCCTGTATATAAGAGGCTGTAATTCTAAAGAAAGGATCATTATTTGAATCACCGTGAACATACATTGTACTTTCACTCTGCCGGTCAATCTGTCCACTCTCTTCTCACGCTACCATGTTCACTCTTTTGATATAGCATTATAGTGTAATGTCCTTGCAGTGCAGTGTCATTTTGCACTTAATTTATGTATACAGGGCTCAGTAAGTCTAAAGTTACTTGACCGTAGTATTTCTCTTCCAACCAAAGCATCATAAATATTCCACTACTTTTTGCCCCAAAATAAGCAAGGATGAATTGGGCTACAATTTACAAGAACCAAGAGCTAGCAAAAAATCATATTTAAGTTTAACAAATTGTACAATCCAATCAAGAGTATAAAATATACTTTCAAGATTTTAAGACTAACAATCAATAAGTGAGGAAACAGTACATATATATATTTAAAATATATTGCTCTTAAAAAGAATGAAATAAGATGGCAGGTTATGAAAAAAATGAAAAATGTTGCCATGTAAATTTAAGTTGCAACAGTGATAAATATCTTCTGCATTCCATTTATACGACTCGTAGTTAACTTTATCAATGGAGTACGATATTGTATAACTTATAGTGGATTAACCTGATTCTAATAATAGGATATGCCGCAATAATTGTTATATTAAAATAAAAATATTGTAGGATGAATTATTTTGTTCTCTCTCAGTCCACTTGGTCTGCATAATAAAATCAGTCATTGGTAGTCAATTAAAACTTGCTGCATTCAGTATATGGTCGAAAGAATTCAGAACTCTTGCTAATTACATCTCAATGAATGCTGATTGAACAGTAGCGGACAGCTAATAAGAGATAAACAGTCCAACTGACTTACTCAATATTCTTTCAAAATATTAATGTAACTGTATCTTGTGTAGTAGAAAATAATTCGAGATTATAGCTCTAAGACGGTGTACAATGTTATACAATTAGGCTTAGGAATTTCTAAACTATGCGAGAGGTTTATACACGAGTAAACTAGAGCAGTAAGCAATGTTCAACCAAAGAACTTGGAGTTGCTCACGAGCATTAAATAAATCCAAACTGATTTAATTTAATTGCAAAATAAATTGTTTGTGCTACTTTTTAACAATTTAAATTAAAAAAAAAAAAAAAACTTATTCTATAAAATAGAACACCAATCAGAACTCAAGATTAATCTTTTAAAATATTTATATAGTAGTTGAAACGTGCTTTAGAAATATAGACTGATGGTATTTTCCACAATAATATATATATATGTACGTTAACCATCAACGTCAAACACGGTGGTTTAGGGTGAGAAATTTCAAAACTTTACCCCCCGGCTGAAGAGCAGTTATGTATATAATGTTGCTTAATTGGATAATGTGGTTAGTCGTATACACACGTTGAAGTCTGACACTATTACAGAGAGAGACAAAGAGAGAGTTTGAGATGTTTTCAAATTATTGTAGTTAGTTATCTTACACATGTTGTACCTTATAATATTTTATTTATATAAATTTATACTATAAATTAATACAATATTTCCCACTTTTTAATAATATTTCTTACTATTAAAAAGAAGAAGAAGGAAAAAGTGATCTGATGTGTATGCGGGATACAGAGAAAGAAAGTGTAAAAAATTAAAAACTGAAAAACATTTCTCAACTCTTAATATCGTTCATGAATTCTCCTTACAAGTATCCTTACATTATAAGATGTAATAAAGCCTATTTATTCACTTAAATTTCCAATAATTGTTTCTATTCAAGAATCTATATATACTCGTATATAAAAATATCTGCATCCGTATTGTATGTGGCCGCAAAACTCGAAAAGTAGTCGATGATTGACTTGAAATTTTTACACAACGTTGCATTTATATATAAGAGTGTTTATATATATACTTTTTACTCCGAAGTTCCCACGGAAACGGGCACTTCTCCGAGCGTTTCGCGAGGTTGGCAGAAATAGACAGACTCAGACGCGTTGCGATGGTGGTTCACACTCCGAACCTCTTTCTCAACTATTTATAAGTACCTCTACTCCGAAGTTCCCACGGGAACGGGAAATTCCGAGCTAAAATTCGTTTAAGCGGCCAAATTGCGTTAGCATTTGCTTCATCAGGTATTGCTGCTACGTTGATAGAAGGAGGTAGAACAGCGCATTCAGCTCTTAAACTGTCATGCTCTTAAACATGCACTTCACAGAAAATCCAACATGTAACATTTCTAAAACATCAGGAATGGGAAAGGTTCTTCGGGCTTGCAAAATCATTGTATGGGATGAGTGTACAATGGGTTATAAGAAGTCATTGGAAGCATTAGACCATACGTTGAAAGACTTGCGAAATAATCAGGTTCCATTTGGTGGAGCATTGGTGTTACTAGCTGGTGACTTCAGGCAAACACTTCCAGTGATACCTCGCTCAACACCAGCTGATGAATTGCATGCCTGCTTGAAATATTCAACTCTTTGGAGCACAGTAAAAAAAATTCATTTAACAACGAATATGAGAGTTCAACTTCAAAACGATCCAACAGCTGCCATATTTTCAAGACAATTACTCGAACTCGGTAATGCCACTGCTCCTAAAAATCCGGAAACGGGAAAAATCACCTTCCCATCTAATTTCTGCAACATGTTACATTCAAAAGAAGAATTAGTAGACAGGGTATTCCAAAACATCGAAACAAATGATCAAAATCACGCATGGTTAAGCCTAAAAATCAGACTGAACCACAGCGAAGCGTGGTCGGGTTAGCTAGTATTATATATTTATAGATAGGTGAAAAAACTGTTGTCAGTTTCTCTCCAATTCTCCAAATTTTAGTCCAACATTTTGAACAACAGCTCTAAAATACGACCTCCAGCTACAGGGTGATTTTTGTCATTAAGAGTCGTATATGCTTCGAGGAACCGATGCTATCTACAGATTCCCAACTTTACTCAATATTACAATCTCTAAGGATATAAATATCCTAAAGGAATCGAATTCGGACCACATAAACCTATACACTAAGCAGTCACCCTCCCTTTGCAGTAAAAATATTAAAATTCCACTAAGGACCTGGCAATTACTACAAGGATAATATATATTATTATTCAATGAGGTTTCTCAGACTATTTAACAAAATAACGTAACATGTAAAAAAATCTGTTTCAATCATTCTTATCAGAAAATCTTATGAATTAATTATTTTCCTGTTTCTTATCACTTTTTAAGAAAATGTATATTTTTTTGGAAAATCTTCTGATGAGAATAATATATGTGTAATAGGATCCAAAGAGAGGGATCCATGGCTGAGAAAGAGAGACAAAAATGACAGGACCTCTCTATTGGACTAGAGTGGGAGAAACTGCATAAATACAGCAATGGGAGATAGATATACAACAGAGTTCACTCGCCAGTCACAACGTGTCATTTACCTTACCCTTTACCACTCTACCATACTCTACAATTTTAGTGTAAAGTCCAGGCAGTCAGTATCACTTCTTACATTATATAGTGTTCAGACATATCTAGTTTATTAACCTAAACCAAACCATTTCTCTCCTTCATCATACCCATTATACATGTAAATGGTTTGAAAAGCTCAGCAGGTAATGACCAAAAAGGAACCATCAAGCGTTTTCTTTTATAAATAATCAGGAATTTGAAAGGTGTGAAATGTGGGTGTATGCTAAACCAATCACAAATTTAGAATTATCATGTTGCCCATGTCCATAGTAATTATTTTCATTCCGTAGGTACTCATTTTCCCTCCGTTAGTATTTTATCTAGACTATGGCAAGAGGAGCTTCCAGACATCCTTATGGATGCCGCAGCATTCATCCTTATGGATGAGCACAGTTGGTAGTTGGCAGTCCAAAATGCTAATCGGGGATCCGGACAGGGCTATTAGTGAGACGTTGCTGTGTCTTTCACGGAGCTCTCTCAGGCATCTCTCCTGACATTGTGATTTAAGGAGACATCTCTACGTAATGGGGCTTATGCCGGTTCCATTTTGTAGAGTCTGTGAGCAGAGGAGGAAACACACACCCATCTTATCACAGATTATACTGTAGATTAACCGGTAAGCTACCGGGGGAGATTTATCAAGGAGATAGGGGGGTAACGTGGGGATAAAGGCCACATAGGCATAGGTCCCGCGCCATTAGGCACCCGAACTATAATAATAATAATAATAATAATATGACAGATTGTTGGTCGGAACAGGATATCTTTGGAAGAGCTTAGGCTATTTCCTCTCAAGATTATTGTCCGATTTGTTTGGACTGCGGTGAATCTTAGATAGATTAGACCCGGGGCTGGACATTTGTTCTAGAACAGGTTTATTGTTGTTTTTCTTGGGGTAGCTATATGGCCTCTGTGAGGCTTTGGATAGAGTAGGGTTTGGTCCCTATCCACAGACAAATAATAATGATAATAATGGAAACGGCTTCGCATCTGTTGTTCGATTGTGTTGATCAATCACTAAATTGCGCCATGAGATATTTGGCATATTGAAACCAGAGGAGATAATAGCGCAAAGAGAGCTGCTTGGAAAAGCCCTCAACCTCATGAAGTAGGAAAGTTTCTTTTATTAAACCTCAGGGATTCAGAGAATGGTAACCACCCCATGTTCTAATCTAATCTAATCTACCGTGTGAGAAGAAAGAGTATAAGAAAGATTAAATGGTCAAACTAAGAGCTATGTTTCTCTAGTGAAAATTCTTTCTTGTCTGTTCTAAAGATTGGCTAGATGGGCCAGTAGAAAACTCTCTGATCTATAAAGGAATTTCTTGTCAGAGATGTGAGTGATACCAGTTGATTAATTCTTGAAAGTTGTGTAGTGGACTCCTTGGGAATTGTCAGTAGCTTTCGAATGCCGCTTGTGTAATAGGATCCGAAGAGAGGGATCTAAAGCAGAGAGAGAGAGACCCACAAAAATGGACATCTCCCTCACTAAATAGGCCAGATTATAGTGGGAGACTCAGTTTAAATGCTGCTGCGTTCGCCATACAGGGGACAGTGTTTCAACAGTTTATACAGCAGTTACAACGAGTCAACAACCTTTTCTCTTCACTCACTCTAAATCTCTTGGTACCATTTTCTATATTCGTGCAAAGTCTTGGGAGTTTGTATTAATTTTCTATTATACAGCATTATTTCTAGATTTTATTTATCTCTCAAACCCAATTCTCACCTTCTCTTACCCATTATACTTGATTTCATAAATGCTTGTTTGATGTGTTTTTTTTAGTTTACACTTCAAATTTGATTTAGGACTGTTTTGAAGTTGAATTTAAATTGGAAATTGCCTAACTTAAATGCGATTTTGAATAGCTTTGGTGGAAGCCATCGGTTTTTGACGGTTATAGATGAATCGTTCGATCCGTAGATGGTCATGGGCGTAATGGTAGTATAATGGAAATGCCTATATTTAGAAAAAGAGCGCTGAAAAGACACAAAAACCTACCAACGCTTTAGTGAATTTCCTGAACAAAAAAGTGTTTATTCCATTACTGTTGCTACGACTAGTCAAGAGATATTGCCTGCGCATGTACCCCAATCACAAAAATGTACGAAGTTTAAAGAAAATTTTCTACCGAAATTAAAAAAAAATCTAGCACCCTCTATCTAGTTCTCAAATTGAATAATATCTGCAACAAATTTTTCAAAAATTGGGTTCCATCATAAAGAGAAAATAAATTAAATTAAATTAAAACTGAGAAATATGTTTACTAGAAAAATGGGTTTGGAATGGATTCTCATTTTTATTAAAAAGAAAAAAGAAAAAAAAAAGTATTTATCGAACAAGACGCAATTTCATACATAGTTAAGAATCCCCTAACTTTATATGTAGAGATATGAGGGCAAAAATTATTGCCCACGAATCCACAATAATCGAGCTATAACAGCATAACAATAAAAAAAACTAGGCCATGGTCTGTCAAGGTTGCGCGCGCAAAAAAAACAAGAAAAGTTAAATCAATGAATAAATAATAACCGACAGACAAAAAAATAGCTTTATTTATTTATTTCGAGTATATGTAGAATACGACATTTATAAATTGATTCCGCTCAGATAGATTAGGCTAAATTTATAAAATACGTAGCCTTAAACATTCCAAGAATAATGTTACTAAATTTAAAAAAAAAAAAAAATATTACAAGCCTTCCCAGGGAATTTTGATTGCTATTAGTCATCGTTCGCAAAATATCAATACTTATCTTTACTCTCGGTAAAGTTGTAAAATTACAGCCATACATTGTTTACAGTTTCTAATCTCTTGAAAAATAATTGAATCTTTGCCAAACAATTTATATTTCCCATATATTTTTCCAACAAAAATATATAGATTGTTTTAATATTTCAATTGATTTCATCGACAGCAAATTTATTAGGACTTCAAATGGTTCAACATAAAATCTGTTTGCCAGAAAGTAGGAGTCAATGAACTTGGGAGAGTCTCTGTTTGATTATCTTTCATTGCTTAATATCAAGACGAAAAATTGGGTAATATATATTCACTACTTAAGGCCTGGCATTTAGCTTCTTTAAATAAAGGATGAAAAATTTTGGGTTAATAATAAAGTAGGTCCGATTTTGATATCTATATATTTATATAATATGATTCAAAAGATATTGTTTAATAATTTCGTTTCCTTATTTAAATTGTTACACCATACTAACTGCATGTCGACTAAACTGATATTTCACTTGCATATATTCCATTTACCAAAGCCGAGAGCTTATCTAGCGGTAATTTACCTAAATCAAATTCAGACTAATTGCTTTCTTCATTCGAAAACAGAAAGTCGCCACTGGCACTTGAAACGTCGGTCATGATTTTCTCGAATGCAGCACGATTGTAGCAGAAAAAGATCTAAATGGGAATTTTTTATATCGTGCACGGACTTTACACAAGGAATTTCTTCTAAATTAACCATGATTAGATTCATTCATTCATTCATTCCATGCGTGCAGGACTTCGTCCTCCTCAGATCAAATAATAGCTTTTTCAGCTTTCCAACTTTCTTTTCCACTGTTTCGTTCCAAAACGAAGCAGGTCATTCTCTACATACTGCAGCCATCTTAGTCTAGGCGATGGATAAATTAGAAATATAAAATTTTGCTTTAACGATGTTGCCAAGAATTTTTTGACTGGAGGTAATCTTTGAAGGTTGGTACATTTCATTTTGTTGTAATTCATTTTAATAATTCAAGGCTGTATCTACGTATAGGTAGGTTTCTTCCATAAGGCTTGCATATTCCTAGATAGGCAACGCTATCCCACCCCTCCCCTAAAAGTGTCCTTAAATGGATTTTCCCAGAGAAATATTTCAAATAAAAGTTGTAGCTCTTTGTATGTGTTGTTGATATACCAAGATTCAAAGAAAATCGTCGGAGCTATTTTTAAGAAAAACGCAAAAAAGTAAAAAAAAAAAAAACAACAACTAATAAAGTGGTACTTTCTGGTTGAGGAATTTTGACAGATAACGTACTGTCAGATCCCATGGTGATAACTAAACGGAATATCAGTTTCAACTTTCTATAGTTTTTCATTTTTGAGCTATGCTGTTCACATATATACACACATAGAGACCAATTGCTAAAAACCACTTTTTTTTTGGACTCAGGGGACCTCAAAATGGATATTTCTGGTGAAAAATTGATATAGAAAATTTGACACGATTACAATACTTTTTCTCTTACTAGGAGTAAGAGAAAGTAAAAAATCGTTTTTTTAATCACCTGATCTTTAAATATGTGTAAGTGTGTTTCTATGTGTAAAGAAAATAATTAAAAAAAAATCTGGTATGAAACACTCACACAACTTTCTCTTACACCAGTACTCAAAATTATAATTGACAAATTTATACTTAGTGTACCAAATTTAATGAAATTCGTCGAAAAGTGAAAACACTGTCCAGTAAAACTGTCCGGTTTACTAATTTCCTTGAAACTCGGAATTTGGGTCATATATTAATTTCTAGTTATTTCAATTTGGATGACAGAATTGTATAATCAACTGTGATAGCATTTTAAAGAAAAACATAACCCCCCTCCCCCAAAAGTCCCCTTAAATGAATTTATCAGGGGAAAAGTTTCAAATAAAAGTTGTAGCTCTTTATATGTATAGTTAACAACGCTGGTTTAAAGAAAATCGTTGGAGCCATTTTCGAGAAAATACCAGAAAACTGAAAATTATATTTCAGTAAAAACGCACTTCCGGTTATCTATTTTTTTTCAAACTCGGAATTTCAACAACATATTTAATTCTAATTAACATTATTTAGATGACAGAATTGTCTAATATACTGAAACAGCAGTTAAGATGAAAACCTAACCCCACCCCTCCCCCAGAAGTGCCCTTAAATGAATTTTCCTGGAGAAATGTTTCAAATAAAAGTTGTAGCTCTTTGTATGTGTAGTTGATATAAAGTTTAAAGAAAATCTTCGGAGCCATTTTTGAGAAAATTGCAAAACGTAAAAAAAACAACTAGTAAAGTGGTACTTCCGGTTGAGGAATATTGACACATAACGCACCGTCAGATCCCATGGTGATACCTAAACGTAATAACAAGTTTGAACTTGCTACGATTTTTCGTTTTTGAGCTATGCTGTTCACATACATACACACACACACACACCATTTCCCGACTTTAAAAACCACTTTTTTGGACTCAGGGGACCTCAAAACGGATATTTCGGTGAAACTCGCTATCGAAAAGTTGATACGATTTACAATACTTCCTCTTACTAGGAGTAAGAGAAAGTAAAAATCTGTCGGAATATTTCCTGATTCTTCAAATTCTTGCAGGTAAAGAAGCCTAATAAATTACACCCATACTGAAATTGAGTGGATTAGTATTTCACTCCATGAATGAGTCTTTCCCTGAAAGAGCTGATGAATGCAAATATTTGGGTTTAAATATAAAAAAAAACCATATCTCATCACCACGCACACTCAATTCCACCTTCTATGAAAAAACAGATCTCCTGCGTCAAAAAAGAATTACTTGTTGTAGCTTCTTGGTCTTTCTGAAACAATGGAGCAGAGTGTTTGGGTTAATGGAGATGATATTGCTTCAGTGAAATACACTTCTCATTTCTACTTCTATATCCTTCAATCTAGGGTAAATATAAAAACATTTTTCTTGTTAGACTTGTTACTTTACTGGAGTATTCAGCATCCAACAGGACTTCTATTTGCTACACACACAAACACACACACACACACACACGCACCACAATGCTTTCCATTTTTTCCTCCAGGTTTTTTTCCTACTCTTTCGCACCCTTATTTACCAACCCCCTGCATCTATCTTACTTCGGTCATCCCCACCACTTGGCTTTTGGTGGCGTTCAGTCTATCTCGGTCGGTTCTCGTCGAACCTTTTAAAGAGCCATGTAATAGTGGGATTGTAAATATTCGGATGAACAAAGGCAAGCAACTCCTTGGGTAACTTGTTTTCTTACAATGTTTGAAAGAAATAGCGTATACATGTTGGAGACCTTTTTCTTTAGAGTTAAGTGTTTGCAACTATTGAGACGTTGGCCCGGGATATTTCTTGATGTGTTCTTCAAGAAGTAGAACTAGTGTTTCTAAGACACTTCTTGCATTAAGATATCTTCGGGTTTAATGACTCTCGATGTTTTAAGACTGACATAAGGACTTATTTATATGAAATATAATGGATGTGAGAAGAAGAGAGAATTAGAGAGAATGGGTTTTTTGAAGAAACAAAGTAGAATATATGTTAAACACTGTGTACGAAAGGAACACACAAATTGCAAGGATTTTACAAGTATATAGAAGTTAGGTAGCGAGATATATATATATATACCAGAGTTATATGCTCCACCCACTTTTTTTTTAAACGGCGGGAAATTTCGAAAAAATAGAAAACACGTATTTAATCATTTTTAGTCTAGTTTATTTTCAGTGATTGAACCATTTTTTATACCCCAATATCCCGAGATACAGCATCCAACTTTTTTTTTTCAAATGGAACATTATATTTTTTTTTGCATATTTTTATAGTAATTGAGCCTCTAAAAAAATAAAAATAAAAAAATTTAAAATCGGTTAGGTTTTTCAAAAGTTATGGTAATTTAAAATATGAAAAACAAATTTCAGTTTAATGTCAAAATTACCTTATTTTTTCTTTAAAGAAGCTCTTCAAACTGGGCACCATCAACGGATAGGAAAGCCAAAGCTCTGGACTCCCACGCTCTGTTTGTAGCAGCACTTAGGTGGCAAAGTCAACATCTAGGCAGGCTAGAGTTATTCGACGTTCCAGAACTTCGACTGAAGGCACGGGATTAAGGTTACTGTACACTTTATTTTTTAGATATCCCCACAAAAAATAGTCCATCGGGGTTAAGTCCGGAGATCGAGGTGGCCATTGGATCGGACCATGAGTTCCTAACCACTTTTCGTGGAAATTTCTGTCCAGGTAACGTCGAACAACTCTCGCATTATGTGCCGGGCAACCATCTTGTTGAAAATACATATCTAGCCGACGTTTTAGAGAAACATCTTCAAGCAGAACTGGCAAAATGTCTCTTAAAAAAGTTAGATACCTTTCACCAGTTAAGTTCTCTCTGTAGAAGTTTGGGC
>JAAEAF010008759.1:0-42691 GCA_011037195.1 Triatoma infestans | reverse complement strand
AAAAATGCAGGGGCAGCGAGACCAAGGAAGACCGCGAAGATATAATCAAGGAAGATTTTACAACAAGGAGACTGGAATGGAACAGAGAGTTAAACTGACGAAGGATAGGAATAGTTGGAAGGCACTATTGAAGGCAATATATATATATTGCGATATATATGTTCGTTGTACAGGACAATATTTTACAACTAAAGAAATAAATGTAATATTTAAATGTAAACTTAGGCTTTAAAAGAGAGAATATTTTTAGGCTGCAAAAACTAAGTATAAGTAGTGCTTTTTATTTTCTATCTTAAACTCTTAATATATAAGAAATACTTTTTAATTGAAACCTTAAACATCTTTAGTAATACAACTGAATAATCTTAATAAAAAAAAAATATTGATCCAAATCTTGAATAAATTGTAACAAAAAATATAGGATGGTTTCTATCTTCTATCTGCAAACATGGGTGTTCTATTTTAGCAACAAGGAAAATCCAGCTGATATTAACTCATCTCTGCGCTTCTCATATATGCAATTGAGCCTTTAAAAAAATATATTTACAACTCTGAATTATCAGTGAAAATTGTGCTGGGCCAGCTTGCCTGTATGTGAAGGTTCTAAAAATGGACCTTTTTTTTGAATTTCCGCTTGTTATAAAAAAAACAAATAATCCTTAAGTATTACTTCCCTCCCTTTAACTTATATTATTTTGATCTTTAGCACTGAACATTAAGCTAAAAATGAAATTGAAAACATGCTACACCTTAATCCAATTTGAATTTTACATTGACATAAACAAAAATAATTTTTTTTTGTTGAATTAAAACGTACATAGAAAATAACTTATAATAATTATATCCTCTGAAATTGTAAAATGCAAATAATGTACTCGTATGCACACCAGTTTTATTTTCCTCTGGAATGAAACTCATTGAGCCGCAAAATAAGCTATCACATCAAGTACATAGATTAAATAAAACGGTACAAAAAAAAAGTAACACTGTATGGTGTCAAATCAACTTTGGCAAAAGATTAAGAACTGTGCTTTCATCACAGATTGGAGGCTTAATTACAATTGTTATATACATTTACAGATTACCATAACAAGTGTATATTACCGTCTTTCAGGCCTTACCATACCCTTCATTCCTCCTCTGTTTGGCTTAGAATTATTAATTTTTGGAGGAGGTTTACTGGAAGTGGTACTTTGTTCTATGAATCTCGGTGGCACTTGTTTTCCTTGCGGCCTAGACCCACCTTTATTACCATTATTGTTACTATTAGGTGGTGGTCCTCCATTATTCATAACAGCAGGGAGACTAGGGCCACTTTCAAATGTCATATTGGGCTCACTCATATTTAGCTGTTCGTTGAACACCATGCAAAATTCTCCCAGTTTGTCTATGTCACCCGTTTTTCCAGAGTGCAGAGTAAGACAGTTCCTAAAAACATTAGCATGAGCCTTTGATAGTCTCACTATATCACCAGGTATTAAGTAATGTCCCGGCTCGCCCCAAAGAGATAAATTAATGCAAGCAGTAGCATCTGCTACTTTTAAGGTGCGCACTTCTCTCTCTTTAATCTGTACTGGGTTTCCAACTTCTAAAACTATAACAGTAAGATTTAAATTCTTCATGCCCTGCCTTATATCCTTTATCATAACAGTATCCATATCAACTTCATTAAAACCCTAAAAGACATTTATGAACTTAGTTTGTATTGCAATAACACATATCTAACCAAATAACCTAAAAGTTACTCACAATGATAATTGTTCTGTAATAAAATACGAACTTTCGTAAATATATTTAAAATAAATCCCTAAAATGTTGTTCAGTCGCTGAATTTGCCTGAGAATAACCTTTTCTACTCCAGTAAATAACAGTCCACACCTATAAAACCTCAAAACTATTCTTCTATCTTGAAATAAATCTGGGTATGATTTACTGAATAGCATCGATGCTAAAGTGACCAAATTATCGATATAAACATATTTAATTAAATGTGCTTTAAATGAAAGAAGCCTCCCTCGATATTTATTCAAAATTATCAAAATATAATTATAATTAAAAAAAAATCAAAATTTAATATACAGGGATTCCATGACTAGAGGGTTACACACAGCTTAAGGATGTATGAACGTATGGAGAGTCCGCAATGTTGAATAACATCTGATATTTTATCCATCGTAGCATGCATGTTACTAATATGCCTGACCGGTTTCGGATTTTCATCCATAGTCAGAGTAAAGTTATCAAGTTAGAGATAAAGATAAGATAAATCATTTATTTGTTTTGGAGATGAGCTCATACAATTAACGGAGTAAAGTTATCAAGTCCGTGTAGAGAGTTTACTTCAACTTATTAATGTTCATGTTACGCACTACTTGTTGACATCAGCAAATGTATAAATAAAGTCAACAAGTGGAGTGTGTAACAAAACCATTAAGTTGAACTGGATAACTTTTCTCTGGCGATTACTAAAAATAGGAAACTGGTCAGGAATATTAAAAATATGCATGCTACGGCGGAAAAAATACCGGATCTTAAAGTATATTTGAAGTCATTTTTATTAAAAATGTCTAATAAACATAGGAAAATGCTTCCTAACGAAGATGAAACATACTTCCATTGAAAGATGAACACCTGAAATTAATTTTTTTTAAATTGTTTTTAACCCTACCTACAGTTGAGATGCTTAGAAAAGGACATGTTATCTTTATTCCTGCATTTTCCTCGTATCTTTAGGGTAAACTATATAATTTATAGTTTATTTCTTTAAATGCTAGTTTTCTTAAAATGGGGCGGAGCCTCTAAGTTAGTTAAGAAAAAAAACACACGAAAATTAAAAAATATTTTTATTTAATATGCAGTATTTAACAATCAATAATATGAACATTAATTAATTGTATAGTGAGGGTCATAAAAGCAATCATGACCCTACATTGCATTTTGGGCACATCTTTCTTGTTCTTTTATGGCAAAGTGCACCTCTTTTATGTTATTTACAATTTGTAATTAAATGTGAAGTAATTTTCGGTTATTGTTTCTCTTTTGGTATGTTTGAAACAGATATTTCATTTTTGAAGTCATTCCATATTTCTTGCACAATGGGTCTTCGGAATTCACAATAATTCAGTTTAGTGTTTTCTTTTTTTTTCAGCAGCCTTGCATTTCGGCTGCAGAATTAATGCCAAATGCAAATAGTGGAAAATATCATTTCCGAACTCTGTACGAATTCTTTGAGAATGTGAATTCTCGACAAACCTATCAACGCAAGTAAGAGTTATATTTTTGAATTACATTTGGGCAATTGATTCGGATTTTTTTTTATCAATTTAGCTAATCCTTTCCACTCTTGGTACTAGCGAAATTTTAAGGCAGTTAGATACGACAATGACTATACTTTTATTACTAAAGTGTCGCTTGTATTACTTAAGAGTGTGAATCCCTCTTCATTTTAGTCATTTCCTTATTTTTCAGTCTGATTTTCTAAAATTGTTCCAGTCCCTCCATTTTTTGTTTCATTTTTTTATTTAGAGCTAGCTTCAGATTAGAAAGACACCTGTCGAAATAAAGAGTGTAGGGCCCTAGAAATTTTGGCAACCTAGAATGAAGTTCCAGATAAATCGCAGCTTCGAGCCCCAGTTCTTCTTGGTGAGGTAACTTAGAGTGTACTGAACCCTAAGGGAAAGTAAAAATATTCCAAATATTGAGAACAGTTACTGAATTTCATTAGTCCCAGCCGGCCATGGTATTTATGTTATCAAATTCGAGGGAAAATATTTTAACAAAATATACAATAATATTACAAGAAGGGAAAAAATAGTAATTTCAGATTTCTGAATTGTCAGATTTTTTTTTTTTTTCATGTCAACATCTGTTCTCAATGCAATGCCAGCCTCTGGACAATGTTCTCTCGTTACAATTTAAATTCATTCATTCATTCATCAATGTTTGTGTATAAATAAGGAAAACCTGATCTAAGTACATTTAATATCATTAATGTTAATTTAGGTGTTAATTTTCAAATATGTAATATCTATTTGTTTATAACATTTTATTCCAAAGTTTATAAAAATAAATTCTGTCAAGTCAATATAGAAATAATAGATCAAATTATAAGTTTTGATAGAGAAATGATATAATAGTAGAAGATTTCTGCAATATGACCACAGAGATGAATTTTTTGAGAGTTTTTCTGTGCATAGTAAACAAATATGAAGAAAATTCTTTTTGATACTCGGCTGAATTTCAATAAACCAGATACCGCAGGTATGTTTTTTATCTCTATAATCATCTCAATTCTTAAATATTTAAATAAATATGCAAGCATCAGAATCTATAAGATAAATAAATTTTCTATTCAGATATTTAATTTAAACAAACTTGTAATTAATTACATTAGAAACATTATCTTTACATATAATTTTAAATATCAAGTCAAGGCACTGACGAAGTTTTGGCTTTTCATAATGATAAAAAGATCTAAAATTGAAAAGGCACTAAAAAAAAAATACATTTCGAGTTATATTTAACTTAGTGCTACAATCCCTCCAAGTCCTCGTTTGCATCAGCTGGAACTCTGCAAAAAGGGCAGTAACCTTTTTCTAAAATGCTAGATTCATAATCATCCACATGAAATATCTGTAAGTAAAACTGCAAGTTGTGTAAAGTGGAATACATAAAGCATTAAAAAATATTGCTAAAATTCTACAGAAAGTTTTGCCTAAGATATAAGGTCTACTGTCGGTCACCGTTGTCATGAAACACTTTTATGCATTTATTTGACTCAAATTTTCTGAAATAAAGTATTATTTTTATTTATTCACTAATTCAGGACAAATATCTGATGCAAAAGTTACCATTAAGGAATGGAATAGCTAAGTGGTTAGCATACTGGACTCCCACGCGAAGGACCCGCGTTCTAGCCAGCTGTGCTACCTTTAGATTTTTTCTTCCTAGGAGCCTCTACAGCTCACTGTCCGGTGATGGACAGTGTTGTCTGTAACAGAGAGCACTGTCCGGAGGCCGGCAATGCACTGAGAAGGCTCCGGGCGCCAATGACCTGAGATGTTGACGCGCCTTAAATTAAAAAAAAAAGTAAAGATTGCTTCAGCATGCTTTCAGTAAATATTATTTTACTTTCCAGTAAATATGCAACAAGAGAAATGTTTAAGCCTCCCTAGAAAAATATTTTCTATCTATAAATATTATCTATTCAATTTATAATATTTCACCTTATGGCAATGTGGGCAAGCAGTAACTTGAACATCAGGAAGAAGATTTCGGTAGAATCTGACCCCTAATGGTTTTGGGTAGCGACAAATAATAACATTACTGATATCCAGTGTGCGCAAACTTGCTCGATTAGCTATTACAGGTACTAAATCATCTGTTGTAGATCCCTGCCAGAAAATTATAACATAGTTATAAAATACATTTGTCCACAAATAGTAACATTACAATATTTTTAATTAAATTAAACTTACATCATAGCTGACGATTCTAGCGGAAAATGGATCAGGTCTGGGAGAAGATTCATCTAGTCTCATGCTTTGTACATTTGAATCAATATTTTGTGTCCAGACTGAATCATTATCATCGGGAGGACTCTCTAATAACTTAAGGGCTTCTGATTCGCTCAATCCTTCTTCCAAGTAAAATTCAACCAATGGTAAAACTTCTACATAGAAATTAAAAAGAAAAAATGAAAATTAACCAACAAAGCTTCATTTATTACTACAGATAACCAATCTCGTATTTTCTCTTCGTTTTTACCACATAACCCAACTTACTTGGGTAACCCAATTTTCAACTTACTGTTTTTATAGCTTGCCAAATGTTTATAATACAAATTTTTAAAAATCTGAAAAATCGCGGTACATCACATAAAAAAAAGATGTCCATCTGATCACTTCCACAAGTGATTACTACTTCCTCAACATCCCTTAACGTATGCTTAAAGGGAAGGGATTAGCTCAGTGGTAGCGCGCTGGACTAGCAACGCGGAGACCCGAGTTCGAATCCAGCCGTACTACCCTTAGCCGTGCGATGGGCAGTGTTGTCTGTAACGAAAGACACTGTCCGGAGGCCGGCAGTGCACTGAAAAGGTTCCGGGTGCAAAATGACCATATAAGATGTTGACGCGCCTAAAATTTATTAAAAAAAACAAAAATAAACACGCTTAGGTAAGTTATACCAAACAGCAAGACTACTGAGTCTTGAGAAATTCAACGTTTGACAACTTTTGCGGTGGCAAGTCACCTGATCACTCCTGACATGGGATTACTCTTTGCAGAGATATTGAGAGCAATATTAAAGAATCTTGCAATGGAAGTCTGTGAGAATTGATCAAGTTTTTTTGGAAATGAAAGCGATATAATGCTCTAAAAGTTCGCATTATAAGTTTTCGTTCTATATTGTTATTCTTCTTACAGTTTCATATCACTTTCTAGGTACAACAGGTTAACACTGGCCTAAAGTGTGTAATATCTGAAAATATTTCAGGCATTTCATGGAAGCTCTGAAAAAGACCAAGAAGTTCGGTCTTTTTTGAAACAGAAATCATTTGATGATCACTATTTTCCAGACTGAGAATACATTCTGCTATGTTTCAGATGAGATGAGGAATGGGAAACTCAAATCTAGAAAGGATAAGTATCTGCTCAGATAGTCAGGCTGCACTCAAGGTAATGAGTTCCCAAAGACTCATGAAGCGTAAAGAGTTCTTTCAAACTTTATTTGAGGATTAGCCGATCCAAAAACTAGGAACTTACATATATCGATGTTTCGAATACTATGTTTATCTTCAGATTACAGAAAATATGATTTTATGAATTATAAAACTGAATAATAGACAAGAATTTTGAATTGAAAACTACAACCAAAAAACAATCGTTCGTAGTTTTTGTTTTTAATCCTTTTCTACTGTTGGTTTTATAATTAATACTATATTTCCTTCTGCTTGAAACTATAATTTCCGAATCTTCGATTTAAGTTGGTGTATTTATTTTAAACTAAGCCACTAACCCTCAAATAACATTTGAAAGGCGCTCTAAGTTTATTTATCTGACAGTGGTGGGCCATGAAACTTTTAACAAATAACTTGCAACGAAAATTTAGCAGATAGCTTGTATCAGATAGCAAATAACTTGAGCGAAAAAAATAGCAGAATTTCAAACAAAAACTATTATTAATAGTTTGTGTACAAATACCAAATGGTTGAAAATAATGGGCTCCCATACTTGAGAAAAATTTTACAAAGCTTGCGCGAACTCACTACTGATTCTGACTAAACCAAATATAGTATGTAAATAAGAAACGAAAATCTCTGAAAATATTGTACCTATGCATTTAAGAAATCTTTGAAAAAGAAATGCAAAACACTTAGGGCTTCAGGCCATTTAGGGTTTTTACAAAACAACTCACGGCCTAAGTGTTTTTAAACTCAATTTAACTATAGCTCGGTTCTTTAAGTAGCATCATTTCGCGACTTTAACATTTAACAAGACCCGGTTGAGGGTCGCGACCAAACGTACTCTTTGCACATATTATCCCATAGTACATATTATCACAATCCTGACCTAATTAAAAATAAAAAAAGTCAAAAAGCAAAAAATGTTTCTTACCAAATGTTACAAAAGAATGAACGAACTGCTGACCACAATTGGTGCACGCATTAGGTCGTACAGTTTGTGGAGTCATTAGTGGATTGTAACTCGAACAACGATAGCACATGACTAGTAATTCTTCACTATCGTGATATGGTTTCCCCTTCACCATTAGACTTAATGTGTCTACATATTCCTATTAAAAACACTTTCTGTTTCAAAAATATAAAACATTTCAGAGACAATAAATAAGTTATAACAATTTAGTTTAGATCTTAATAAACCTAAAAACATTTGTTTATATTTTAATTATAACTCCATCTTTTTATAATAGAAACTACCTGATATTTCGGAGGAATTCGCAATGTATGTATCTTGCTAAGTACCTGCCTTGCCAATTTATACGCTCCAAGAGGTCGAGCCAATTTTGTAACGGCCAACAGCAGAGCACTTTATATTTTATATTATAAAGATAAGGACTAATGCAGATATTTAAAAAATCGAAACATCTTTTTGAAATGATGACCATACATGAACAAAATAAATGAAACAAGTGAATTTTCTTCTATCAAATGTTCGGTATATATATACTAAAAAGCTCACGTCAGATAAATGCAGATAGGTTTTCCGCTGGTGAAGAAAACACTTCTTCACTCCTGCAAGGAACATTGTCCACCCTCAACATTCATCTTCACACAAAAAGACCTGCAGAAGGTTGATATCTGCAACTACTTGAGTTTAGTGTGCGCAAACAACAAAAGTTCAATCGGCTGCAGTTCGACGAAACACACAATGCAACGTAGCCACAACAATCGTATAGGTCGCTAAGTATTTGCTACAGTCACTCCCTCCACATATTTAGGCATACATTCAAAACTTCAGAAAATTGCCTTACTAATAAACTTGAGACGATATTCCTTGAACAACAATAATCCTACTCCCTACTTTATCGTAAACTTTTAATTTTATTTTCCAAGTTTATAGTTATTAAAAAATGAAACTAAGGATACAATTGTGAAACTCCAGGAGGTTGGATAACTTTGGTTTCTTGCATCAGATAGCGCGCTATGTTGAAAAGATCTTCTAGGGAATAAGCAGTGAATGGTTCTTCCTGAAAAATTAAGCATTAAAAAAATGAATTAATTAAGCATTTTAAAAATTAGTACATATAATATTTACATATTAAATAAATATTTAAATAAAGGTCAAATAAATGTAAAGTTAAATAAAGTTAGAGTTGTCCGTTAATGAGTCCGTTGTGTTAATGAGTCCTAGTTAATGTTAGAGTTGGATAAATGTTTTATATCCAACAGTGCCGCATATTATGTTTCTAGAATTTGGTGTGTGAATAGCATAATTAAAAATCCACCATAGTAATAAGCTTAAATTTGATGATAGATTGGAAAATCATAAGAAGCCTTGACAATATTATAGTTTTGATTAATATCAGTGAGCAGATGCTGATAATGATTTTCATAGGCTTTCAATTTTACTTGGAACAATTTTTCCAAACTTCTAGGGAAACAAACTTTAATAAATATTCCTAAGTTCCAGTACTTTTTCTTGTAACTGAAAGAAGAAATACTGCGATCATGAAACAGAGTATTCACCAAAAATCGTTTTAGATTTTCTGAGAATGAAAAAAATAGTTAGAAAAGACGTGTGCGTGTGTGTGAATGTGGGTGTAGCTCAACTGTATATCATTAAAAAAATAATATACAATTTAATGTTTCGTTTGTTTAGATGGTGTCTCAGATGTGTAGAAGGAAGGAAGGAAGACCAAAATCACTGCTACCTTAAAGATTTAAAGTGGTGGCCACCTTGAGTGTCAATGTCTGCAAACAGAATGTAGTCGTCTTAATGTAAACAATGTTTACGAATGTGTGATGATGATCAACAAAAATTTGTCTACGGGTAGAGGCCGGATGAAGACATCTGAAGAAGTGGCTAGCAAATTTCCCTTTACAGGGTAATTATACAATGACTAAATTCATCATAGAATTCATAATGAACGTTTCGGAAAAAAAAATCGTTAGTCGAAAGTGCAATTTTACTGACTGGATTTCCAGTTTTCGCAAATTCCGAAAAATTACTCAATAGTTTTCTTTAAACTTTGTGTACTAGGTACATATTCGTAGGCCTATCTATTTCATAAGAAAATATTTTTTCAAGAAAATTGATTTCAGGAATCTTATTAGGTGACATGATTTTAGGGTTCCCTCTGAATTGCTGTTTTCAATATAATTATAATTTCTATTATTATATAAAATTAAAAGTCACCACAACTGTAATAAAAATTTCAAGCCTGAGGATAATTTGTAAATCAGAATTACAGAATGGTAAGATAAAGACATAAATGTTTTATGTATATCAGATTTGCTTTAAGAGTATAAACCACTTTTCTTCTGATCGCTAAAACACATTTATTGAAATTACAATGATAATTAATTTAATACTGGCTAGATACAATATAACTTTATGTACTCTAATTGTTGTTATAAATGATGAATAAAAAAAAAACGGAATTCTTACATAAGATATTGTTGGAAATAGTAAATGTT
The DNA here is from genome assembly GCA_011037195.1 of Triatoma infestans. Lineage (NCBI taxonomy): Eukaryota > Metazoa > Arthropoda > Insecta > Hemiptera > Reduviidae > Triatoma > Triatoma infestans. The sequence continues at coordinate 32,532 of JAAEAF010008759.1, read as the reverse complement.
TTAATGCAAAATAATTACCGAGTAACGCTGAATGGAGTGATAAGCATAATAAATCGTGGCATACTTCTCATATTCATAGTATTTCCGAAGCATGTTTTGTTGTCCTTCACTGGAAAGTCAATTTGCGTAAATATTACTTTTAATACTAATATTAGTTTTATGAAATTTTGCCTTACCTATAAAGCACTTACATTAAAATTGATAAATAAATAGCTATTTAATTACCTGGCTAATTGCAGGGCTTGTTTAGCTAGCAGCCAATAATAATAGCTAGCATCATTAAATCTAGACTCAGTAATGGCATTCTCTGTCAAATGTTTGACAACTCTGAACGCTTCCTCTGGGTGGCCAGCTTTATGATACGCTGTGTGAAATTAATGGTAAAAAAATTGCTTAACATATAACAAAAATAGCTTATAACAATTTCAAGAAAATATAAAAAATTACTATTGAGGTAGCTAACCTTTTTGAGCTTGAACAAAATTATCGTTCTCTGCAAGATATCTGGCATATGGTAGATACACCTTAGCCCTATGTGAGGGTAGGTCATGTAAAGCAGCAATTGCTTCACTCCATCTACCAGCTTCAATGTGTACTTCTAGTAAACTCTCGTCAGCACCTAACTTTCTATACATTTCTGCGGCAAGATCAAGTTGTCCCATTGACCGTAAGGCTCCCGCAATACGTTTCAAAACAATATCAGCGTCACCACCACTGCTACTAGTTTTTCGGCCAACTTCTACTAACCTGGAAATTGATGTTCAAATAATTTTATTTAACTATAAAAAAAATTCAGTCAGTGTACTAAACAGGCTTGATTTAATGAGCATTATTTACTAATAAAATAATTTATACTAACATATCAACCCAAGAATGCTGGATCATGATGTCAACTGCTTTCAGCGTATCGCCGGCTGAAAGGTACATCTGTGCAGCTGCACGAGGTTCATTAATATTATTTGCCCAATCAGCTTTCTTTCTTAATAGAGACTTTTTGTCCATGTCAGTGCCTCCTGCAGCCGCAGCAGCAGCTAGGAATTCCTGTCCAAGATCAAACATTCGCAAGTCCGTGTACATCTGCAATGCCTTTTCAGGTCTTCCAGCTTTCGCATACATTCTTCCAGCTTCCTTGAATTTCCCACGATAACTGAGGATCTCGGCTAAGAAAACATCATTTTCTCTATCGCCTCGTTCTAGTCTATTCTAAAACAAGGAAGAAAAAGTCTATTTTAAAATTTTGCAATATATGATTACATAAAATGAATTAAAAGTTCTTTACTTAAATACCACGATGGTTTTTGAATTGTGAATATTATTTTTGTTCGCAATTGTGGATAATATCTAAAATTCTAACCTTCATAGTATGCTTCTTCCCTTCAAGTCTGATTCGTTTCGAACTTTTCTACATCGTCAGAGTCTGAATCATCAAATTCAGACTTAGATAGAGACCTCTATTTACAAAGTTTCTGTTACACAATTATTGCTTGATTGAGAAGGATAATGAATTATAAGAGTTGCATAATGCAGTTTGCCCATTGGCTTCCGTTAAGTTTTTTATCTGTTTGTTGCTGTAGATATCCAAACCTTACAAAGAATGCATTCCCAACACTCAAACAATTCTCATGAGCCTGCAAAGACTGGTGCTGTGTGTTTTTTTTTTTTTTTTTTAATTAACCGGTTAATAACACCACAAACTAAATGGCTGGATTTCAGTCTAAATAGTTGCCCCAACATGCTTGTTTAAGCTAGCCCCTTTAACTAGTGAGGTTTTTCAACAAAGGCACTTAATCTTTTAGAAGATTCCTTTATTTGAATTATTGTACTCTAGTTGTCATATATTCAAGACGTGGCGCCTTAAGAGGCTTTTTACATCCGTTGAAGGGAGTATTTATAATTTCATATGATTACATTATCAAGAGTTTATCGAATTGATAATACAAAACGTGAAACTCAAATTGGATATGATTAATACAACTATAATCTTACGAGAATTTGCACCCTCTTTAGTGAAGCTATCGACTATTTTGTTATTTTTTAAGTCAGAGCGTTCTAATCCACATAAAACTCAACTTAAGCTTTCTATCTGATATCAACAAAGCCCAATATTTCTAGGGCAATGTGATTAGGAGGGGAGAAGTAAGCGAACTTTTAATATCACTCAGTATTAACAAATTTTCTTTCTGCAGAGTTCAAATGTATTGCAAAGCCAGGCGCAATTGCTACTTGTGCCTAGCTAACCTCCAGGCACTCTGCTCGTAAATACACATTTGCATTTATGGACGATTACATTTCTACATTCAAAGAATTGACATGTTAGAAAGCTAGTCTCAGTTGATATGGTTTCATAGCCACTTCCTTAACATATCTATTTATCTAATGCATATAATTTCAATTCAGAAAGTGGTGTTCAGAATATTCTGATTCCTAATTATATTAGTCTCGTCGTACATGGAGCCTCATCTGAACTGTTCTTAATTATTCCAATTATTCTGGAAAGCTTTCTTATTGATTATTAATACATTCTGCTTAATAATAAAATGAAAAAGGGTCACCTAGTCTTGGAACTTTTTGAAAGGAGCTCTCAACAAGCAGCCTAGATTCCTTATTTCCTCTTGTGCCATTTTTCTCTAAATGCTTCAACTTAGCAGAATAATCACAAGCATTTCAGGCATAAATTTGCTCCTCTGTCGCATGCAAGCTTAAAATCCATATTACCTTATAAAGACCAAAACACTTTATAAGAACATCCAGTTATGTATGTATATATTTTTTTTAATTTAAGACGCGTCAACATCTACGGTCATTAGCGCCCGGAGCGTTCTCAGTGCACTGCCGGCCTCCGAACAGCGTTCTCTCGCTACAGACAACACTGTCCTTCACCGCACAGTGAGCTATAGAGGCTCCTGGGGAAGAAAAAATCTAAAGGAATAAGCACTGGACCGTGCACTTATGGATCATAAGATTATATTATTTAGAATTTATCGAACTGAAAATATAAAACAAGAAACTCAAATACGATCAGATTAATACAACTATAATCTTAAAGATTAACAACCTGAATATCATGGATGAGTTCCAGATAAGTGAGATCTTTTATCCTTATAAAAGCTTTCCTTGCAATTTCAAGATTAAAAGAATCAAGAGCAGAATGTGCAAGTGTTTTCCAGTCACTTTCAGTTACGCCCAGACATGCTATTTCATACACTTCTCTGAAATATAATATTTGAATAAGCAACAACAGATTGAATAAGTTATTCAATCGAATCAGTGAATTTATAGCATTTAACAGAAAGATGTTTAAATAATTATAACATTAATTTTAATTAACTTAAATGGTAATAATAATACCATAACTTTTCTTTTTTTAATTTGAGATAAAAAAAAAATCTATACCTAAATAATTTCTTTTCTAGGTACTGATACATTGGTGCTGAAAGCGGTACGTCAATAGTCGACATTTTATTTTGATAAAAGCAAAATATCTTTGAACTGCAAAAACCCACGACGAATCCCTTAAAAATAAACAGTGAAAAATGAAATTAGATTAAAAATAGCTTGATTTCGTCTTCATTCTATAAATTGTAAATTCTTATTTCTTTCAAGCGCCTACTTGTGTTTTTTTTTTTGTGGTAAAGAGAGAAAATGAACTTCATTTGTGATATTTTTTGAGTAATGAAATACTTAATAAAGAGTAAAAATAGTAACTACCTGAATTTTTAGCTGATGCTCAGCAAAGTTACTTGCTTTTATACTAAGTGTGTTATTGCCAGAAAAGCACAACATATCTTCGCAACTAGTATTCCAAGCAACAAATTTAGCATTCATTTCCTAAAAAGATAAAATTTGCCAATAAAAAAATTACATTTTTTTTTGTAGTTATCATAATTTTCACTTTATTATACATTCACTCTTGTCATAACCATACCTGAAACGTGTAATCTTTAAGGGAGCACATAGTAAGTAAATAAAAAAATAAATAAATAAACCATACCTGAAAAAGCAGTTGTTTATCAGATAAGTTGTACACCAAACACTGGTCTTTGTCGTTAACTACTGCCAACTTTTTTCTACTGGGGCTGATGTCCAAACATTTCACTGATGTTTCCAATTTCACAAGTTCCACGGGGAAGGCGTTATCAAGGAAGATCTTCAACACCTGCTTATTTAAACATTATGCACTAATACAAATATATTTGTTTGGGTAATGTTGTTCATCCTTTCCATGCAATAAAACAAGTTGCGTTTTCTTTCCAAATCTAGTGAAACATTTGTTGACTTTCATTTTAATAAAAGTATTCAATGAAAAAATATATTAAGATCTTAACCTTTAGGGTGTGGAATGTCTTTATAGGATATGGGAATCTGAGGTTGCACAATAATTAAGAGTCTTTAGATTTAGTACTTGTATAAAGTGCCAGCAAGTAAATTACCAGCGGATAACCGTAATCATCTATAGAAACTGAAAGGGTAAACGTGATGTGTAACAAGTGTGATTAGCAAGTGACTTTTCTCAAAAGTCTTGTACCTCTACTCTCTCATCTGACCTAGGGTAGAAGGCAAAATCTAGAGAAGGCCTAGGATGTTTTTAATCGGATTAAAAGAGCTAAAGATATATTCGAAACATTACCTGACCATTTGCTAAACCAATAAGCAAGCCTTCTCGGTTTGGAGGACCTCCGATTACTCGAATGTAACGTACACTTGCATCTGTCTCCCACTCTCTTTCATGTACACCACCAAATGTGACACACTGAAGGACTCTATCATGGCAAAGGATTAAATGACTTGAGGTTACCACAAGCAAACTACACTCTACTTTCATCGATAGTTTTTCCTTCAAGCGGTAATGCATGGCACCCGCATCTCCGTTATACAATTCATAAATAGTAACACGATCGCCAAGCTGTACCTAAAAAGTGAACACTGTATACTATATTTGTTCGTAAAATTATAAGAGAAAATATTGTTTTACAACATGAACAACAGTAAGTGAAGTTCTACTTATGTGGTTATAAAACTAATAATTTATTAGTATTAGTATTGATTTTTAATATAAATTAAAAAAATAAATTTTAGATATAAATTAGTGAATAAAAAACTTACAGCAAGCCTGTGCTTATAAATAGCAACCTTTTTTACCAAATCTCGGCATTTAATGCGTAATTTTTGGTCAGTGAGTAAATTTTGAATTATGACGTCTGTTAGGTTTTCCCTAATAAAATGATTTATTACTTGCGAACATTTCATATTTATGAATAACACTCAAAGAAATTTGTTGTAAGTTCTTACCTATAAGCATACTTTTCTTTATAAATGCCATGCACTTGAGTGAAAACTGTTTGAAACATCGAAATTTTGCCATCTTGGCAGCCAACAGCCTAAAAATACAATCAATCAGGTATAATATCTTCGATAGAAAAAACAAGATTATAAAAATTCGAAAGCATGATCCGTAAATGAATGATTATCAAACCTGCGCATTGCATCAGAGTTTTCAATTCCATTTATAAAGCAAATGTTCTATAATTAATGTTAAAGAGGAATAAAAAACAAGAACACTCACAATATGTGATGCAGAAGGTTTAGCTGCACAAGACCAAACCCACGATTGATGACTGTCACCAATTTGGGCAAGTTTGATGCCATCTCTGGTATATAAAAAACAGGATTTGTTACATCCTCCAACCAGAAGAAACTCTCCTTTAGAAATATAACGCACACACAATGGTTCAAACCCAAGAGCTCTTTCCTTACCCACCTAGCATTTATAAATAAATATAGATATTTATTTGCTACACATTTAAATTAAGAATTGTTTGTAAGTAAGCGTTCAAATATGCAAAAACCAACCATTTTTCCACTAAAATTATAGAAAGACATTGTCTGCCCCCAGTCAGTAACACATAAAATATCATTATTATCTTCCCTTAAAAACATAAACATCAAATTTAGGCTAAAACTGAACAACTTTGGAATTTAATAGAAACATTACTGAGATATAAAAAAATTAACAAACTTTATTGGACTCCATGCTACTGCCCAAATTGGTGTATCTTCGCCACCCGGCCGTTCGATTCTCGTTTTTTGTTCGCCTGAGCGACTCCTTACTGAAACCGCGCCACACGACAATCCAAGAGCTATGTACTGACCATCTGGTGTCCATGAACAACAAAGGATCCTCGATGTAGATTTATGTTTCTGTACAGCTTTCAGCTGTGGAGACCACAATACAAGTTCATTAGAGCCACAACTAGCCAGCTGAGCTGATACAGGATTAAATTCAAGGCACTGAACTGCATCATTGTGACTGAAATTTTCAAAGAATTTCATGAACTTAATGATTAATCAGAACCTGTTTAGTTTAATTTTTTCAATAAAGTATCAAGAATAATATATGGAAATAAGCTGTCGTTAAAAAATAGGTTATTAACGAATATAAGTTCCATATAGAACTGACTTGTATTTTACTATCCCTTCAAGTTTTGAACTCCATATGATGACATTTTTGTCGGCACTTCCTGAGGCAAAACGTTTTCCGTCCTTAGAATAATCAACACAATATACCGTATCTTTATGTCCTAAAATTAAAAAAAAAAGGTAAATTTTGGAATAGAAAATTAGAATTTAATTATATATATATAAAAGATCGATTTGTATCTAGAATGAAAGTAAAAGTCTTCTGTACTGGGTTTTTACGTCCCTTAAGAATTCCTCAAATCGTGGCAATAATACAGTTAAGGCTTTATTTAGTTTTTAAAAAGATTAAATTTAAATAAATTTGAAAAGCCTATGAAAACATAACATAATTAACCATCCATTCTTAGAATTTAATATTTCAATGGATACTTAAATGGGAATTGGTTTGTAAGTACGCTTTCAGATATATATATATAAAATCCAACTTGCCAAACATATTTCAATAATTGTTGTGGTGGTTGGTTCCGCAGAGCTGGAAAGCATCAGAGACATTTTCCGTGGTGGCCTGGTTCATTTTGTGGTCATCGACCGGTTTCGGGCGTTCGCCCATCTTCAGAATGCGTTTTTTATACAGTGTGACAACACAGACTTGCACAGAGCAAACTTAGTTTACACACTCCTGGAAAGAGTAAACTGGTTTATCACGCCCGAAACCAGTCGATGACCATTAAATGAAGCAGGCTACCACAGGAAATGTCTCTGATATTTCAATAATTTTTTGTTTTTCAATCAAGCCAAACTTTTTATTTTAAGAAATATAAAGAAAGTTTCACTGAAAAAGATTCTATGGTGGTCGTTTAATTTGATTCTAGAAAATTTTAATTTGAATAAAGATTTAATTTGACTAAAAAATGTAAACTGAGTTTATTTGTTTTATTTATTTACAAACTGATGTGGGCCAGCTTACTTAGAGCTTTACACATGGAGCTAAATGAAAGGAAATGAAAATAACAACAAAACAAAGATGAGTCTAAATCTAAACTGACTTGAACAACAACTTTATTATTAATATTTCTCCAGTTACATTGTTTTGTTTTACTTAACTGAATCTTCTCTAAAGATACTTGATTTGAGACTCAATTCTTTCATTGTAAAGAAACATTAGGCACTCTTTCGAAATAAATGGGAGGAACTGGAATTCTCAGGAAAGAAAGCCTTAGAGAAGTATGATCAACAAGCAATTATTTTGGAATAAATTTAACAATGACAATTTTTATTCAAGTCGAGCAGAGATAGAGAGTTGATTGCTCAATTGACACATCCTGAGGAGACACCAAAGGTGTCAGAAATGTCGATAGAATAAACTTTTAAATATGAAAAGTTTTTTCTTTGGCCCCAGCCAACAAATTTTGCTTGTTTTATTAAGTACGCCAAACATAACATTATATATTATTTGAAACTCGAAATCAAATAATTATAGATATGTCATAACTCGTATTTGAACAGTCAAGAAGAAGCGAATTCACATTAAGATTTTTTTTTGAACAATTTTGTTCAAAAAAGATTTTAAAATCAGTTCAACATCAAACCTTTAAGTGGTTGTATCAGATTTCCAGTAACTGCATCGTAAACAAGAACTGCTTGACCAGCTGCAGCTACTAACTGTGCTCCATCTGGACTGAAGCAAAGAGCAAACACGCTGAGAAAAAGAAAACAAGTCCAGCTTCAATTGTGAGAGAAAAAATAATAGTTATGTTTTATAAATATGTATAAAGTAAATTACCCTTGCTCCTGTTTATCTCTGTCACTAACTTTGTCTACCCACTTAAGAACAGTTCTCATTGCTTTGGGTAAACCAAAAAATTCGTTTTCTCAATTTTTAAGAAAGGTAAAAAGTATATATCAACTTAGCATTCAACTCGCTGCTAATAGGTGCATAAGCGGTTCCCATGACAACTATTTCCCAAAACAGACTATTATAACCACATAGGAAGGTACTCAGTCAGTGGTTGACACATTCACAAGTAGTAGGGGGACGTCATGATCTTAAGGGGATTTTGCATATTTCTTGTAAATAGGAATGATGAAAAATTGTTACAAAGGTTAAAATTCAAGTTTTTTTCTAGATAATATTACAATAAATTTTATTAAGTGATGACTGAATTAAAACCTCTCAATAACTTAACGTTGCTTATGCTTTTGGGAAAAGCAATATTTATGTAAAATATGCTTACTTAAGAAGCATAATGCAAAGAAGCACATAAGTATTCCAATGTAGAAAGATATTGTATAAGGAACATTAAATTAACAGTCAGTTTAAATTAAATTAACAATCACTATTAGAAAAATGTATTTTTATTAAAATAACAAATATACAAAATAAAAATTCTTTAAACAGACATTTTCTGTTGACAAATGAATCTTACAGGATGGAATTGTGAATGCAGATATCATTAGTGGCATAATAAATATTTTTCTGCGCAATAAATAAATATGTAAGTGGATAAATATTAAGAGTAAAACTCAACTTTTACTAATAACAGAAAATATTCTACAAATTTTCAAAGAATTCTAATATGTCCATGGTATTCCTTGAAACATATAGAGCTGGTTGTTGGAATATCGAGCATACTTTTCTGCTTGCTGAGGTAGGATGCAATCATCCAAGGTGTTGTACTTTTTGGCAACATATGATTCATATAATGCCAATGATTGTGCACTCACTTTAGGAGGCGCAACCTACAGAAAAAGAAATTATTGCATTAAAAGCTATTATAACTTGCCAATTAGAAGTTTCGTTTATATTTGGATTTTGGAGGGTAGCATTCAGCATTCAATTCATACTATCCATATAATAAAAAAGTAAGTTGAAGAGGAAGGCTAAATCGAACAGGAATGTTAGGAAAATATTAACAGCAGGAGCTGCGACACTGAGTAAAATCGGAAATGATTAAGAAGAAGAAAGAATAAAACTGTACAAAAGCAAAATTCCCAACAAATTAACCAAACGAATCTCTTACCTTCAGAATGCTACCGAAAAATTAACATTGAAAACAACCTTTACCTTTGTTTGATAAATACATTAAGAATACTTACCTCAAAAGATGAATCAGGTTTGAATTTGGAAACTGGCTGAAGAATAAGTTGAGTGTAGCTTCCTCTGGACATAGTAGCTTGACGTCCAATTACTACATATCTAAATTAACAAATAAATGCCTGTATTATATGCAAAAAAATTAGTATAATCTCCTAATAAGAAAGTATGTCACAAACTTCTTATACAAAAGCATATCTTGTACAGATGGTTGTTTAGGTACAAAACAAAGTGGTGCCATATTAGACTGTGTGCTCTGTTTGGCAGGGGAAGATGATTGACGAGAATCAGTTCTTATTTCTTCTTCATCGCTATCCTGACTGCAACTGATTTAAGATTAATTTATTTAGAATAATGAGAAATGATTTCAAAATCTCTAATTTAAAGTAAATGCAGAATTTATTCATTTGTAATTAAATCACAATGAACTAATCAAATTTGATATACCCTTGTTTCTTTTTTAAGTTTCTAAAACAATTTATATTAAAACATTTGCTTTTATATTAACCTATCGCTACTAGTATTGCTTGTTGTAGAACAGTGTCCTGTAAGAGAAGGATTTCCTTTAACAATGTCATCTCTTCTTCGCCCAGGACCGATTCTTACTGTGAATGGACTAAGATCCGTTACACAATGTGGGGCGAAATCTCTGTTAAAAATAAATAAATAAGGTACCAAGTTATAAATATATGAAGAAATCTCTTCTAAATATGAACGATAAATAATTTAAAGCAAATTAATTATCCCTTTCAGAAGTACTGAAATAAATAGTTGTAGAATTACATATATTGTGATATATTCTTATAATATCTCAGTATATCTCTCAAACCTGACTGTATGGCTCATAGTGAAAGTAAACACATCTGTAAATGGGGTAAATTCATGAGTCCTATGAAAATCTGTAAAGAGGTCAACTCTATCCATGCTGGTTAACTTGTTCACTAATGCATCTCGTTCTCTGTAATCCTTAGATAAACTATGTACTTCTTCCTCACCCCACCACTGAGTCAGAGGTAGCCTATAAAACAGCACTGCATTTACATTATATCAAACTGAACAAAATCTAATCTTTGGGGAATTCAATTTCAAAATAATAGCAATGATCGTTATAGTCTATAAATCAGCGAATCCTATTTCATTCAAAATATGCAATAAAAACTGAGGCACAAAAACAAAGCATAACATTATGAATATTTACTTAGAAATATTGGATATAAAGAATACATACAAAAATCTAGAAAAAAAGCTCAAGAAAAAACAACAGTACAAGAAAATTTCTTTAAGAAAAAAAAATTAAGAGTAATCAGTAAGATTAAAAACAAATACCTGTCCAGTTTTGGAAGAAGTACTTTGGTAGTTTCTGGATGATGTAAATAAAAATCTGTAGTTTGTTCCCAAATGGGTGTTTCATTTTGTCTAGGAATGAAGAGCCCCAGAAAGAGATTCATTGCATGTTGCTTTTCTGCATCTGAAATTGCATTTTATCAAAATGAAAGCTGTAAAATTTGAATAAAATATTATATGACTAAGAAAAATTAGAAAAAATTATTTAGTAAAAAAGACCTATTAAATTAGTTCTAACATTTTTTTAAGCAAAAAAGATTATATAATATTATTAAATGAATACCAGAAAAAGTGTTGCTGTAATATCTACTCAAAGTTTGCATAATATCATTTCCTTGAGAAGTCCACGGTGCTGTTTTGCGGTAGGTTTTGATGCGGTGAACAAGCTGTGAACCTCCATACTGTAATGCTAAGGTATCACCATGATCCTCATAAAGGACTTCAAGCAAACGTGTACAATCACAATCAAAGTCAAGGCGGCTTTTACCAAGAAGTCCTAGACTGGAGAGCTGCAAAACAGTTTTTTTTTTAATGGCTGTATAAAATATAACTGCCTATAACCCACATAAAAGTTCGTTCCTATAATAAATTACGAAAGATGCTGTCTAATATCACGGTTCTTAACAATCAATTATTTCATCCTAGCTGTTTCATCTCGCTAAACGAATTTATTGTGACGGGTACTGACCTGTATAGCAAGGGCACATTTTCCCAGTGCAAACTGAGCTGTATTTGTTCTATCTAGACAATCCACACAATTAACTCTAATAATGCCTGTTTGAAGCGTTTCTCCTCTCCCTGTCTGCGAATAAATACCAGTTTTTGATAAAGCATTCTCAGAAATTTTGGCTAGACGGCCCAGAACGTTTGCTTTACTCCTACAAATATTATATGTAAGGATTACATTCATAAAACACACTCATAAATATTGCAATTAAAATGTTCGCTACTGAAAAGGGGAGAAGCATCCTAATGAGAAGGGGAAAAGCATCCTTAAAGTAAACTGACCAAAACTTGATTCAACAATAGTCAGATAAGAGGATCGAGCATTATTTTTCCTTTTTTTTATTGATTTAATGAGAATCATATAAAATAGGAAAGTTGAAATTAAATGACAAAAAGTCCTAATATGGACTAACAACATAGCAGGTTACAGTTTGTTTGTAATTGCTCTGTTGTTAATCAAACGTTATTAACAGTTGTTAATTGCTATGTTTATAATCAAACTGTAATCTGCTATACTGTTTTAATCTAGTTGTGTCATCTTGAGAATGATCTGTCACCCAGGTCGAAAGCTCAATACTAAATAATAAACTGTTTTATACATTTTACATTAGGATTTTTGTCATTTAATTCCAATTATTTTGTAAAAGTTTGTAAGCCCAATAAACATAACAAAATCATAGTGAGTTTTCCGACACGATATGCAACTGATTAGAGAACGATAGGAGCGTATAGGATTATACGAGAAACTGTTCAATAATTGTATAATAATAATTGTTCAAAACTAAAATAGTTATTTTCTTTTTGTTCCTTCTCCAAAAATTGACATACGAGGAAATTAATAATTTGATATCAGTGAAAAGTCTATTACGTAAGTTCCCAGTTTTCTGTAAGTTCGGCGTAGATTAATATTTAAAAAAAAAAAAATCCATATGGTCTTGAAGCTCAATAAATGCGCAACTTTTTCTGAAATTGTGCCACTCCATGATTCATTAATCATTGAAAAAATACAGTTAAGAATTTTAACAAAAATCATCGAAACGAATTTTTAGACATTAAAGTAAAAATTTCATGGTTAATAAGAAACGTTTTGAAGCAATGGATTAAGCAAATTTATTGGAAATTTAATGCTCTTTCGTTTAGAAGAAACAGATTTGTTGTAGGATGAAGGATAGAAAAGTCACGACTGTGAAAAACGCAAATATCGATGGAAAAGTTAAAAATGCAAATATCTTGGACATTACTGAGAATCCGGCCGGCCAGAGAGAATAGAATATTTTTTGTTGCATTTGAGCTGCTGAACATCTTCCGAAGTTTCGACCTCTGCTCCGTATGCACCCTATATATATATATATATATATTTAAAAATAATAATAATAATAATAAATTTTTTACTGACCCCTTATTTTTCCTTGCCATATCAAACGTCACATATTGTATTGCTTTGTATGGAGGTAAAAATTGATTCAAATATTTTATATCTGAACTAAACTGTTCGCTCAAAGTGGATTCATGTTTTTTCTTTTCTCTTTGTTTAACCAAGTTTAAAACAATTATAGGCGCTCCATATCTGTCAAATAATTGCTTAAAATGTAGTCCTGTTTTAACAAAGCAAAAACTGAGAGTCACCCTGAATCGAACAGGCAAATCAAGAAATAAAACAAGAAGGAGAAAATACCTGGAGTCTCAGCAAACGGATCTGCTATATCATAAGAAATGGTAGGCTTTGGTACTATTTTTGTTGTGTCCTGACTCCAATGACCTGGCACTGAACCTCTCATCTGGACAAATGAAGAAATTCTAGGACAAGTTGGCCAGCTACTAACTCCCATATCTTCAACTATTTGTTCAGTTTCGACTTCATTTGCTACATCACCCTAATACAAAAAAATCAAACAAAAGAGAAGTTTAAAACAAATTTTATCCAGAGATCCATTTTCAGTCCATACTGAGCTAACTTATACACAGGCATAACTTAATAACAATCTTGGGAGTTCAACAAAACAACTTCAAACTGAATTTTTTTTAATATTTTACTTACATTAAAGTTTGCACCTCTCTTAAGGAACCTTGTACCAGCATATTTATTTGACCTCCTGGCAATAAGAGTTACATAAACCGATCTACCAAAAACGCTAATGTTGGCTTGACTGACGAAACCATGCACCATATACAGAATCCAATCTTGACTTAGTCGTCCAGCATCTACTTCCGAAAGAAGATAGGAATTCCAGACAAATCTCTCATTTGGTCGGCCATACACTTCCACTTCTTTCAAACGCACTCGTTCATTTTTCTTTTCGTGACATCTAAGCAGATTTTAAAATATAAGCTGTAACCCGAATACGTTCATTATAATATCAAAAATGTAAATATAATAGGAAAAATAAGATAATAGACATTTTATTTTATTGACTGGCCAAATACATTTATCAGGTTAAGACTGTCCGAAACATTCGTGTTGAAGAAAGGTAATAAAGCGAATACAGAACAAGTACAGGTGGACATAATTATCGAATGCGGCAATTACCTTCCATTTAAATCTTCTGGTTTCTCTTTTTCAACACCATCCAAATCCTTCAATCCTTTTGGAAGTGCCATGTTGATTTGCAGGGAATGTGTTAGATCATAACTATAACTAATATGGCAAAATATCTTCTTCAATTTTCCAATAAAGACAGAAAGTGTGACAAATATGGAAATGCTTCATTTGACCTAATAACTTGTTAAAATATTCCAATTTATAACACTTGACCTTTTTAATTTGGTTTACAAAATTTTATAAGTTATTATGTGTTTTTGGATTAAATAAAATAAATTAAAAAAAAAAATCAAAGTTTCAACATCTAAAAAAAGACATCAACCTGAAATAGAAATTGCTGGAAAGATCAATGCTTTGAAACATTTTGACATATCTTGCTTCATCTGGATGTGGAGTTTTAACACTTTCATTTGGAATGTATATCATAGTCGTATCCTCTACTTTATAAATATAATGAAGACCAATTGTAGCGATACGTCTTCTCTTTGTTACAAGTATCATGTAATAGCCTTCCATGAAGCGCACAAATCCTTCAGATAAAAAGAAAACTATTGAATTTAAGCATAAAAATGGAAATATAGGTACGAAGTTATTAAGGTTGCGAAGGTGTAAGGTTCATAAGTGCAAGTTGAATTAGCTAATACTTATAAAAGTAACAGCATCAACACAAAATGATGATGACGGTAAACAAATGGAAAAATGTACTTAATAAGAGAATAAATCAAAACAATCTCTGAAAATGAATTACCGAATCCTTGGCATTTTACCATCAAAAAACTAAAAGATGAAAATTAATTCTGTGATGCACCAAAATAATACAAAAACGCATTTACATACAATATTATAAACCTTCAAGAATGAATACGTTCAAATTATTAATTTGCATCGCTCTCCTGAAAATAGCTACACACAGGATAAATAATGTTTAGAGGTCAGAGAGCATTCTTAGGGACTTGACTTGAAATTTTTATTGAATGACACTCGGCCATATAATTTATGTGAATTTACAATGAAAATAACTGCTGAGTTCGAAGTTGGATCCGCAATTTAGGATATTAAATACATCACAATATGCTTCTTCTTTTTTATCTCTATCCATCTTCTGAGCTTAATTTAATAGTTAGGACATAATCTCAGATTCTAAATAATCACATTCACGAAAGCAAAAGAAAAGAATTCTGCAAACTGTTCAGATGAATATATAAACTCATTCAGTATTTTTGTATTTTACTAACCAACGATTCCAAAAGCAGACACATATTTGTTAGTGCTTTTACTACTTTTACTGTCAATTTTCTGAAAGAGAGACTTTATTTCTTCATTTGAGTATTCCATTTTATCGTCCACTATTATCAGCTCCCATGGGTCCATACGATTTATCCTTAAAACCCTAAATACGGTTTGGGTATTATTGGATCCTACTACATAAAAGGTCTGAAAATAATAGAAGATGAGGCAACTTAGAGTAGAACAAAATTAAACAAATCATTTATATATTAATTTTAACTTACATCTTTCATATCATAAACAATGATTTTTTGTATAGAACTTATAACGGGATAGAGAATAAAATGTGTATCTTTTTCGTTTGGCATTCTAGGAATTGTAAATATACAATGAAAACCGAAAGTCAGTTAATCTTATTGAATTAAAATTTCTACCTTTATTCTACTTAGTAAGAAAGATGTTTACAGCCGTTTATTTTTTACCCTATCAATAATTGTTAGAAAACATAACCTCACCTCATCTTAAGGTTATATTTCTCCCACTAAAAAGTGAAATTATCGAATGATACGACATACAATTAATATCGATGATTTCTACCAGCATCTGGTAAATCAGTTTCGTGAAGTATCAGGAAATTTTTATTTTCATTATTCAAAATTTCAGTCTATTATCGTACTGGCTAGGTAATTCCCAACATCTTTAAGTGTAATCTATATTCTCTACATTATATATATATATATATAAATACATATATATATATAGATACATATATCTAGATGTGTTTTTATGTAATTATTTTCAGTTTAACCGTACGTTTTACACCTTTCTCTTAATTTTTAGGCTCTTTGCCTCCTCTCAGCTACAGCAAATGTGATTTGGCAGTTAGTTAAGTTACTAGTCGTACAAATTCATTAATTTGCATTCTTTGTTTTTTGTCACCAGCAGTATCTATTTTTGTTTTTACAATATTCCTTTGTTCTCAGGAAAATAAATTATTTTCGGATTCTGATGGTAATAACTTTCTATTAAGTGAAGCGGAGACAATTCTTTTCTATCACTAACCCTGTTTGGTGAAATGATCCCTCAGGTTGTGAGGACAGCCTAAGTTGACAACCTTTTTTTATTCCTACTCCGTCTTTGGCTATTCAGCCATACTACTCGCGCGGCCCAGTACAAAAAGGCTGCGCTGGCGACTGATGTTTGTTTATCTGGATGTCCAGGGGGCTCATGAGAACAATCTCGGTCGTGACCAGCTTCATCTCCCTAAGCTTATAAACCAACCTCGTTTCTTTACCCAGTGTTAGAATGTTCCTTTTGGATCTATGTCATCTACAATATTTCGTGACTGAAAAATTTACTGACCATACTTCACTCCTTATTTTTCTCATTTAAAGATTGAGAAACCATTTTTTAAAATTTAAAGTGTTAAAGAAATAAATATCATGTTTTTAAAGCGATATGCCTGTTAATTATATACATAATGTTTTTTCTAATTAAGGCACATCAACATCTATGGTCATCGGCGCCCGCAGCCTTCTCAATACCTGTCTATTACTGGAGTGAGCTGCAGAGGCTCCAGTAAGAGAAAATCTAAGGGCTTAACTGCTGGACTTGAACCTCCGACCAGACAATGGAAAGCAGTCTCAGTCGATTTTCCTACGAGATAAGCATGTTGGTTTGGAAGGTATGGTTGATCCTTCAATGGACCTTCAGCAATGTAC
Organism: Triatoma infestans; assembly: GCA_011037195.1. Classification (NCBI taxonomy): domain Eukaryota; kingdom Metazoa; phylum Arthropoda; class Insecta; order Hemiptera; family Reduviidae; genus Triatoma; species Triatoma infestans. The sequence continues at coordinate 15,464 of JAAEAF010008759.1, read as the reverse complement.
CTATCCACTAACTTTTCCAAAGTCTTTGGGAGGAATGACATAAGGACTTATAGGTATGAATGTCTTAGGACCAGAGTAGTAGCTTTTTCCTTTTTAGGAATGAGGATTACCCTAACTTCCCTCCATAAAGTTAGTACACAGCTAAACATTAACAACTTTTAAAAATACTTTTCAGTTCCTTCGTCTGTATATCCGCACCATTTTGTAACGGACTCATAAACTCTTGAAATAGTAAACTTTTGAATAGAGGGCTTAAATGGTGAGAAACTTTGTACTGTCCAAACCAGCATGTCTATAGTAGCTACTAGCTACTGTCCACAGTAGCCTGATTAGGTTCTAGCTTCCTATTGCTCACCGCAAACAACTAGTCCTGTTAATTATTATTGGGAAATGGGATAGCAGAAGTATCCGCTACTATTCGTGCCAGAGAAGGAGCAAAATATGCTTATTTGATAGTTTGATGGAATGACGTTAATATTGATAGTTTTTGCATGAAAATTGCTGAAAGCAATTCATTTATTTAATTTAAGTTGAAATAATAATAATTATATTACATGAAAAGGTTGCTTAAACTTTGAGCAATGGAAAGAGGTTTCGTTCTTCTTATAAACTGTTAATACTTCTGATCGATTCTCAAATGAATGATTAGAATTAATTATTTTGAATACTTTTTTTTTTTTTTTAAATTAGTTAATCTATTTTGAAATTAGTTAATATTGTTTTACAAAAAGGTAATTTTTTATAAGTTTTGTTGAACTGACTTTTATGTAATAATTAAATTAATAACATTGGCTTTATTATATCAGAGGAAATCCCGGTGTGTAAAGTACAGAAATAGGTTAGAGGCATTTAACGTATAAGATGTGAGAAGAAAAAGACGAACTCTTCGCAAGGATGCTGTAGAATTCGACCCAACTGTGAAATGAATTTCAGTGTACTTCAGCGCCTAATAGTATGGGGAGAATTGTCCCATACTACTTGATGAGTCATAGTCTTTCTATAAGGTTTTTCTACCTGCTGAGCTAGACTGTACCGTTTTATTTTCATAACATATTAACGTTATGCTTTCAGTATTAAACTTTATAAAAAAATCCAAATTAGTTTCTATCATTATGATATCAATATTGTATATAAATTTAAATTAAAATGATAAAAGTTTAACGATCATTTTGTAAAAGTATATAAAATCTACTTCAGTAGTTAAGTTGGTTATTAAGAGCAATAACTTTAGTCTTTAGAAGAATAAAGGCTTACTATTTTTCCTATTGTTTAGAAGCTTACTTTTTTAGCACTTTAAGCACTAGCAACTTCTTAAGGGATAATTACTGTATAAGAAATAAAACACTTAACTTACCTCTGTATAAATGTCATATCTTCATGTACCTATTCGATTTTCTAAGAATCCCGGGATCGAAGTGGCTGGGCTCGTTTAATTAATCTAATCTAATCGATTTACCGAATTATTGAAAACAAAAATAATATTTATGTTGAAAGTTCAAAGACTCGAACATTTTGTCGATTATGGTGGTATCAGTTTTAAATAATTTTAAAGAATTATGTAGAGTGGAATATTAACACAATTTATTGTTTTCTCATTTCTATGGAACACTGATAGTTTTGAGATGTTCTGAGAAAATACTTCTCCGAAAAAATTCTTTTCGTTATTGATTTCTTCCTATTGTTATTGATAATAATACTGATATTTAAAAGTAAACGAAAAGAAATGTAAGAAATATTTTTGAACCGTCAGATTAAGTTGTTTACTGGGGATAAAGAAAAATAATAAAAAATTCTTATAGAAATTTTTATTATAAAGTCATTATTATTTTATTTCCCATTAACATTTTTTTTTTTTTTAAATTATAAAGTCCTAAAGTAAAGAAATATAATGAAATGAACCTTATGAAATAAAAGCGAATATGATTATAATTCTGGGAAAAAACAAATTAAAAAACTAAAAGGACCCAGGTAATTTTGCGTGAGAAAAATTATTCTTTTTTCTGAAGAGGTAAAGCTTGCCGAAATGGATAAGGCAAAAGGAGGTGAAGAAGTTTTTAATGCGCTCTACTGGGCCAGAATATAATCATTTCTCCACTTGCCAAGGTTAGTTAGATGCCTCTACCATCTCTGAATTGGTTAAAATTTCAAGTTTCAACAAAATTTGTCATTTTATATAAAATTGTAAATTTTACAATTGGTGAGTGAGAGAAAGTCGTGTGAGCCTTTCACCCCGAACTTTTATAATATTTATAACAATAAAATCGTAACAAGTAAATTTGATGACACAAATGTGAGTTCACATGTTATACAGCTTGATAGAGTAATCACCCATTGGTGAAACTCATTCTCTTTGAATTTCAAACACTCTCAATCTAGAAGGTGTCTAGTCCATTTCCAGTTCAAGCAACGAGGAGGATTGGTCACGTAGATGAGAAAAGGAGAGATGTCACACTAAAGGATTTGGATGGAGAACTATAAGCTACGAATCTTGCGGTAACATTTTTTTATAAGATCTTGGACAAAGGTATGCAAAGGTCATTGTGAATGGTATGATTTGAAATATAATAGGGTGTATTAAGGTATCAACTTTTATGTTGAAATGATAATTGCAAATCCATCCTAATGAGGACTATTTTTAGAAAAATCTGGTGTGAAATACGCACATCACCTTCTCTTGCTCCAATTCTGGTAGTTATAATTGACAAATTTTCTACAAACTTCAAATTTTAACATTATTTTAAATATCTTCAATAGAATGTATACAACAGAAGATCTAAAGTTTATAAATTTTGTACAACCACCAGTCATATAACCTCCTTTACAAGAATTTTCTCGTTTTCATCGCAGTAAAAACTGTTCAGTAAAAATACACTTCCGGTCAATCGTGTTAGTTACAAATCTCAAATTTTGGCAATGTGTAATTATTATTTTTTTTTTTTGAATAAGCAACATCTATAGGTACAATATTTGCTTCTGCCGACATAGGCTTGTGTGGCCTGAATGGAGAAGCTATCCGGTGATGACACTCCTGAGATTGGTCGTTCCTTTAACAATTGGCAAGGTTATTCCTGGCCTAGGCCATTTCCTTTTTAGTCTTCTTATTTGTGACCGTGAATGTGTAGTTGGGAAGGGGTGAAAAACCGTATTCTATGCATGTGGCAATTGTCATATGACAGATATCGTTTGAATTGTTTTTTATTACTTTTTAATAATTTGCTGATAAATATTAAAAGGAAAGTTAATAAAAAAGGATTAATTGTTTTATTTGGTGAAGTATTGCTGTTTTTTTAAGAGTTCAAACATAAAATATTTATTTATCGATTTATTGGTGCCCTTGACTTTGACATTAGGACAATTTTTAGAAAAAGTAATTTGTGTTTGTTTAAATGATGGTTATTCGTCATTCCTAAACGATTCAAATGAATATCTGATTATTTTTACCACACACACACACACATACACACACATATATATATTCTACTAGGTACCTTAAATAGAGAAACAATTTTAAACCATTCTGTTCTGCTGATTTGTTATTTATACATATAGTATATTTCTGATATTTTAATGAATTATACTCTTAAGAATCATTCGTATATGTATGTGAACAGCATAGCTCAAAAACGAAAAATCGTAGAAAGTTCAAACTTGATATTCCGTTTAGGTATCACCATGGGTCATCTGTCAAAATTCCTCAATCGGAAGTACCACTTTACTAGTTGCTTTTTTTACGTTTTTGCGATTTTCTCAAAAATCGCTCCAACGATTTTCTTCAAACCTTGTATATCAACTACACATACAAAGAGCTAGAACTTTTATTTGAAACATTTCTCTGGGAAAATTCATTTAAGGGCAGTTGTGGGGGAGGGGTAGGGTTAGGTTTTCATCTAAATTGCTATTACAGTTTATTAGACAATTCTATCATCTAAGTAATGTTAATTGAGATTATATATGTTGTTGAAATTCTGAGTTTGAAAAAATCGGATAACCGGAAGTGCGTTTACTTTACCACTTTAATAAATGATTTTTTCACTTTTTCGTGATTTTCTCAAAAATTCCTCCGACGATTTTCTTGAAACAACTTATATAAACTAAACGTACAAAGATCTATAACTTTTATTTAAAACATTTCTCTGGAAAATTCATTTAAGGGCAGTTTTAGGGGAGGGGTGGGGTTACAGCTCTAAAGTGGTATCATAGTTAATTATACAATTCTATCATCCAAACAAAATTAATTAAAAATAAATAGATGGCCTAAATTCCAGGTTTTAAGAAAATTTTGTAAGCCGGAAGTGCCCTTTCACTGAACAGTTTTTTCAGTTTTTGCCGAATTTCGTTATATTTGGTACACAAACTATAACCTTTGTCAATTATAGTTTTGAGAACAGGAGTAAGAGAAAGTTGTGTGTGTGTTTCACACCAGAGTTTTTACTACAAATTCGCCTAATATTTTAAAATAATTAGTATCAGCGCTAACTGTATGATAAAAATCTATGAATCCCCCCCCCCCCAAACTATAGTAAATTCGAATTTCTTTAAAAATTAAAACATTCCTATTTAGTATGTCTGAGTGCGTTTGTTTACTAATTTTCTAATTCACCTGACCAGTATATTGAACTATAAAAAAACTGAAGTTGCTAGTAATATGAGTCACCAGTCTCTGAACTGGTGGATTGGAAGGGATATTGTATCTCTGGTTACCTTTTGCTTCAGTTTTCTACATGGACTGTACAGTGTACACCTCTCATTTTACCTTAACAAATCTACTAAGAATATTCTGTTTTAATTTTTATTTCATATAATTACATCTTATTAATAAATAATTACAGTAAATAACAAATAATAATAATAAAAAAAATTATTTAAACCAAAATTAAATTTTTCTTGATAGCAGGTGATATATTGTATTTAAAGTTGGGCATTAATCACACACCTGCTATAATTTTTTTCATAAGAATTTTTTTTTCTTTGGATGATTGTAAAAACAATAAAATTAGTGCCATCTGCTAAAGATATAATCAACTGTGAGTTCCCATAATTAGACTTACAAATTAAGTCCGCCAAAAAAATCTCTGAACCATGACGGCACACCGCACACTAGATGTTCACGGATTGAATAAAAAATACAAGTACTTTGAGAAAACTTACTTAATAAAAATATTATAAGTAGTTTAATTGATCGCAGTTTATTAATCAAGGTTTCTATAGATTCTGACCATAATAAAGATTGTTAGAACCGGTCATTGATAGATAATTTTCTCCGAAGATAGGCTAACTATTTTAAAATAGTTTTTTTGTTAAAAAAAATAATTTTAGTCATTTTTGCAAACTTTAAACTATACTTTTCATGAAATACAATATTCAGATAACTCTTGGAAAAAAAAGAAAAAGGTATGAACACTTTTCCAAAATTTTAAAGCTAAGCAATGATTTCTTTTTTTTTGGGGGGGGTTACTACAAAAAATCCTCTTTAAAGTAATGTTTATTATCAGTTTCTAACTGCTGTTTATTACAGATATTTTTATGAAATTATTTTTCCAAGCACTATTATTTGTTTAAACAAGTGAGTGGTAATACTTTCGAATGATTCATATACTTCCAAATGGTCTGGGTGAAACAAACGACTTTTTCTTACTGCAGTTTACAAAGCTGACAAACATTGTAAATTCTTTCTAAATATATAGTTGGTTTTAATATCGGTGAGTAAACCGAAGCTTAATAAAAAACACTTTTTAAAAAGTGACCTCCCTCAGGACCCACTAAAATCAAATTTCAACGAAAACTTGGGTGTGTAAAATTGAATTTGCTCTGTGCACGTCTGTGTTGTCACACTGTCTGAAAAACGCATCCTGAAGATGGGCGAACGCCCGAAATGAAAGCAGGCTACCATGGAAAATGTCTCTGATGCTCTGATGTTCACCGAAAAAGTTCCAAACAAAAGTGATAAGGTCTACGTGTAGTTAGTATACCAAGATTAAAGAAATCCGATGATGTCTTGTCGAGAAAATAACATTTTCTGTCAACTGATTTCTTTCACATTTATACTTTTGACTACCCCTTATAATTCTTTTTTTTTTTTTTAAATTAAGGCGCGTCAACATCTATGGTCATTGGCGCCCGGAACATTCTCACTGCACTGCCGGCCTCCGGATAGTTGTTCTCTCGTTACAGACAACACTGTCCATCACCGGACAGTGAGCTGTAGAGGCTCCTAGGAAGAAAAAAAAATCTAAGGGTAGCACAGCTGGGCTTGAACCCGGGTCCTCCGCGTGGGTATCCAGTACGCTAACCACTTAGCTTATCTTCGTCAATAGCCCTATTATGTGTGTGTATCTTCGTCAATAGCACTACCTCTTATTAATATTAAATAGAATTAGGATTATACAATATACTGAAATGGTACTTCAGGGGGAAACCGTAAAGCTACTTCCCCAGAATGACCCCACTCCCACCTATAAAGAATACACCTAGAAAAATGTTTCAAATAAAAGTGATAGATCTATACGTATGTAGTTTAAGAAATTCGTTGAAACTGATTTTCGACAAAATCGCAAAAAAACTGTAAAATCTATTCAGTAAAATGGTAGTTTTAAGTTGCCTGATTTTCATTAAAACTTTGAATTAATCTCACTTTTATTCTATATCACAGAATACGAGTTATTCTGACACATACACCATTTTCTAAAAACATTTTTTTCATATTGAGGTATTGATTTTCCTCAAAATATGTTGAAAATTTGACATGATTATAATTGCATTCACAACAATTAGAAAAAGTTAAAATGCAAAATCAAAACTCTTTTACCTACATACTGTTTTTAATTAGTGCAATAAAAAGTAAAACCTAAAACTAAACAAAAAAAAAAAAAGGAAAGTATTTCAAACACAAACATTATTTTTATAATATTTAAAAATTATTTTCTAGAAATCATGAGTAATTTACTTAATAAATAATTATATATTACGAAATAATAAACAATAAAAAATGTCAACACTGTAGATCAGCTTGTATCCTAATAATTGGTGTATACCGCTATACACAAGGAACAAAATGGATTATTCTATATCACAGTTTTGTTTATTATTTCAAGGTTATAATAAGTGACGATTTTACAGTTAACCTTCAAACTTGTATGGTCCTAAAACGAGAATTCTTTCTCTCTCTACATTGTAATTCATTGAAACTCAATGGTACAAAAAATTTTTAAACTTACCAGAATGGTAAGTAAGCATTTGTTTCCAAAAAATACTGTAATTATTTAAAAGGCTATACTTGTGAATAGCCTTTTATATGATACTAACAAATATCCATGATAGGAAGAATATACGCACATATAATAAACAAAGTAGGACTTGCTATTGAAGAATGTTTTTCTTAATGAATGAGTTCAACAAAGCTTGAAGAGTACTCATTTTTGAAAAGAATCTTCGGAATTGAAATTAAAGAATATATATATAAAAAAAAAAAAATGAGCCCTTTACCAATTTGATTTGTTTTTAGAGCATGAGTGACAAAAAAAATATCATATACGTAACATAAATTTCTCTCACTGCAATTATCGACTTTTTAAACCAATGGTTGATTATTCAAGATAGGTCAAAAATATTTTTAAGTTCTTTAAACATCTTTATGGGCAAGAATGTTTAAATAAATCATGACCTATATTCAAATTGCAAATGTATAATATCTAAATACTAAATTCTGTAAAATTAATAATGGTTTCTGCGTGGCAAAAGACATACTCTGTAAAGTAACTTAATCACCACAAAAAAAAAGAGAATTTTTTTTAAAAATTCTGCAAAAGTATCTAAAAATGACTTCTTTTTTTTTTAATGTTTCAAATAAATGAGATAAGTTTACATTTGTTTAGTTTACCATTCCAAGTTTAAAGATAGGTTTGTCGATCCAGTGATGATTATCGGTGAATAAACAGAATATCAAGTTGGCAATCACGTCTGCTTCCTTCAATTTTTTTTTTAGTTAGTGACAGACAAAAATTGTCACTCTTAGACGAATGCAACCAGCAAAAACATTGAAAATTAACAACAGTGACGTACAATGGAAGAAAGCAGACGAAACACTGAAATATTTTGGCCTACAGCTCCACACAAGATTTACTTGGCCATGGCATGTAACATTAAAATTAAGACAGGCCTATCAAACCCTTAGACAGCTCTATCCATAGATTAACAGACGGACACCTCTCGAATCGTAAGTTGCAGACTACTCTATACTGAGACCTACACTGACTTACGACTGCCCTGTATGGGTTGAGGTTTCTAAGACTGCAATGTACAGGTTACAAATCTTCCAAAATATGGTAACGCAGCCGGTGGTGCCATCTAGAAGAGAGAGTAGGAACCTCAAGTTCTCTTAGTGGCCGCTAGGAAGCGCTGGCGACGCGCTCAAGTTCTTTCTGGAAGGATTGAGAAGACTCTAGAAGGTTCTCCACCGTTATAAATAGGACCACAGAGAGTTGGGAGAGTTTTCTAGTTCCAAACGAAGTGTAAGTTTGTGGAAAGGGTATAAAAAGTGAACAAAGTGAACTTTTGTGGTTTAAACTGTGAAGTAATTATTATTAAGTGTCGTATTTTGTAATTATTGTGTATAACAATAAATGGGTGTTTTCTTTATTGAAGTTTAGAGCATTTTATCTGTACGAACCCACTTAAAAGTAGTTGCAGTAGCTAGTTTAGAGGGAAAAACGATATAGTCCTAAGCATCGACCTTGGGAACACCGTGGTTCATACGGTCCGAGCAAATCCACAGGGAGCTCAACATGTCAACAATGAAAGACTTCAAAGACAAGACAGCAAACAGATTTTTACAAAACCTAACTACAGAAGCTGGAGCAGATTGCAATCTCGGACAGAGGACAGCCGGACGACAGCCGGCTGAAACCTAGAATACCATAAGACATCCTCCGACATCAGACAACAAATCCGTAACTAATTATACAACTATTAACATTGTTATTTTTTTATATATGTATTTATGTATATTTTTTTGTAAGGCAGAAATAAGCTGCCGGCCAAATAAAAGATTTTTCTTCTAGAAAAACGTTTTTGAGATATTCTGTTTACAAATATATACACATAATCACACGCATTCGGGAAAGAGTGACAGAGGAAACCATTCGCTTTACTAAAAACATAATTTCAGGGATTTAGCCTAAATTTTCGATTTTAATGTTTCGCTTTAAGCAGTAAAAAAAAAAAAACTAAATAATTGGAAAAAACAGGCGGTATCACAATTTTTAATTTATGTAGGAAATTTGATAAAGGAAAGAAATTTATATTTAGATGAACAAGCGAGAATGAGGAACACTGTACATTTTTTTATCTAGACAATATTTTGAATACAATGAAAATAATAGCACGCGACCTTAGACGTATATGTCTCATTATTATGTACTTGCAGCTGTTGTGGTCTTGCACACACCTACAGAGAAAGCTGCGTGCGCCGCACCGAGTTAGTTTGAGGATGCGGCCGCTCTCAGGTGCTCGTCAAGCTCAACTGCCCTTTGTAACCACCTACAATATTTTAATACCTTTGTACAGGTTATATGAAAGATATTCGTTGCTATAAAAAATCCTTGAATTTTCTCATACTGCAATTATTATATATTCTAATTTCGTTCGTGATATTTTTTTGGTCACACATATACAAGGTATATTCGCTAAAAACCTTTTTTTTTTATTCAAGGGACTTGAAAACCTTAGATTTCCGGTAAAATCTCCAATTCATAAATTTGATGACATTTCCTTTTTTATAATAGTAAGAGGAAATAAGAAGTTCCCAAAAAAATTATATTTTATAAATAAATAAGAGAGTAAAAATATCGTTGATAATGGTTTTCTGCACTCGTTGATTTATGTTACAATTATTCCACTAAATTTATTCATTTTTCATTTATTTATTTGAAATTTACAACTGTAAAAAGCAATGCTCCTACAACTAGTAAATATGATAAGTATAGAAGTGTGGGAGTTATTACCCATTGGTGACTCTCCATGTGACTTGTATTTATTGATCTCCTACGCCGCTTTAGACGTCGATTCGGGTCGTCAGGAAGGGATGAAGATGAGAGGTGATGAATTAGAGGATTAGGGTGTTCAGAGAGGCGGGAATGAAACTTTTTATAGCGAGCTGGAATTAAGTGTGTAATGAAAGGTATATTGAGATCATTGTGGATAGTTTTTTGTTGGAGACATTAGTTATGTGGCGAAGAATTTTTGATTGAAGTGACTGAAGAAGGTAGATGTTGGAATGTTTGGCTGACTCCCACAGTTTGAGTCCGTAAGTCCAGGTCGGTTTGAGTAATGCGTTGTATATAAGTACTTTGTTGTTCAATGTCAGTTTTGATCGTCTGTCAAGCAGTCGGGCTAGTAGACAAAATCGTTTCTTCATTTCTTGTCGTTTGAGTCTTGTATGTGGATTCCAAGTCAGGTGCTTGTCAATATACAGTGTCCGCGCAAGAGAGTGCGGTATGATTTATATACACTGGAGAACAGGTGGCACGACGAAGTGTGAATATAATTTCTTGGCATTTCTGGACATTTACTTTCATTTTCCACTTAACAAACCATTGTTCGAGAGAATTCAGATGTTGTTGCAGAGTACGAGTTGAATGTACCGGGTCAGAGGAGTGAGGAGAAAGTATGGCGATGTCGTTGCGTAAGTGAAAGTTGTGGTATGAGGGTGAGTTGGTATGTCGGCAGTGTAAAGTATGAAGAGTAGTGGTCCGAGAATACTGCCCTGAGGAACACCGGCCTCTGCAGGGTACATAGAGGAAAATGCGGTTCCCTGGTTGACAGAGAAATATCTATTGGATAGGTAAGACAATAGAATTAAGTAGTAGGTGTGAGGAAGACAGTTTTTGAGTTTCCACAGTAAACCCGGATGCCAAACTCGATCAAATGCTTGCGCAATGTCGAGAAAGGCACCCGAGCAATACTCCTTCCGCTCTAGAGAAGAGGCGATGAGATCTATGACACGATGACACTGGTGAATTGTGGAATGGAAACTACGGAATCCAAACTGATGATGAGGAAGGATGTTTTGAATATTTAAAGAGGAGTAGAGGCGTTTGAGACACAGCTTTTCTAGAATTTTTCCCATTATTGGTAGAAGACTTATGGGACGGTAGCAAGTTCGGAGATGATGAGGTTTGTTGGGTTTGGGGATCATTTTAACGACAGAAAATTTCCATTTTATAGGAAAGTATGTTGTACGAAGAAGACTACTAAAATTCAATGGCTAAAATTATACTTTTTCTAACTAATTGAGTTCCACATTGGTGTGTAAAAGTAACCTTATTCCACAAGATCAAAACAAATCCCAGATACACTGGGTTGGAGGTTATACCAAACGGTACAGGTTATACAGACTATTTGACTTGAATTAATAAAATACCTTCTTTGCATTTGTACCTTCTCACATTTTTTTTGTAAGAACCAATTTTTTGCTGAAAAAAATGTAATATTTAACTATAGAGAAAAGTTCTTTACATCTCTCGTCTAGTTGCCACACTCACTAAAACCTCTCTAATTAAATAAAACACTATATTTAGGGAACTTTTTACTTTCTCTTACTCCTGTTAGGAGAAAAAATATTGGGCTCCTGTCAAATTTTAGAAACGGGAGTTTTCGCCGGAAATAAATATTCAGAAGTCCCCCCTAAACACGAAAAAATGTTTTTAGCAATTTGTATGTATATGTTTGTAATCAAAATGTCCTAAAAAAGAAAAAACGAAGGAAGCTCAGACTGGGTATTCCGTCTAGGCTACGCAGTTCCGTCTGGGTATTCCGCATCTGACACGAAGTTTTTGAGCAAAATCAATCAACCAGAAGGGCAACTTTATTGAATGTTTTAGCGATTCTTTTCTTTCCAGTTTTTAGCGATTATCTCGAAGATTAAAAACGGAGGTGGGGGGAGCCTCATTCCACTGCGACCTGCAAGTCAAGGTCTATTGTGGATCGAAGGCGGTTCCAATGATTTTCTTTAAACTTCACATATATGTATTTAAACACATTGTAAATACCTATCTCTTTTGTTTGAAACATGTTCCTGGAATGTTTGATTTTTAGGGGGTTCTGAATGGAAAAGTAATGTTAAGGCATTTCTCCAAAGTATCACTACAATATAATGAATGAAAGATTCTGCCATCTATGTAATATTAATATACGTTAGAACGTTAGAAGTATAAAAGTATTTGTTGACCGTTGATGAATTATGTTATAAAGAAACTTGGTGAGGATCGGTCAAGAAGGAAACATTCAATTATGCCAACGTTTCGACAGAGTTTCCTTTTTTTTTTTTCTTCTTTTTTAAATCTTTCTGCGATGTATAAATGTGTGTTTCAAAGTTCCACTCAAAATTCTTTCTCCACATCTTCACGACTATCCATATATTAAAGCCTTTATCAAGAAAGGACACTCTATCGAAACGTTGGCATAATTGAATATTTCTTTCTTGACCAAATTCCTCATCAAATTTCTTCATAACATACGTTAGAAGCATTGATAGAATTCCAAATTTGAAGAAATTCACAGGAAGTGCGGCTTTTTCAGAATAGATTTGAGATTTTTTGAAGATTTCTCTAAAACGACCATAACAATTTCCATTAAACTTGAATGCCTAACTACACACATATATATATATAAAACTTCACTTTTATTTGAAACTTTAAACAAAAAAATAGACTTTAGGTTAGTTGTGCGGTATTTGTGATACTAAATTTTAAACATTAAATGTGTTAGGTTCAGTGTTACTGGAGCGTTCTTCTAGGCTACAACATATTTATCTGCCAGGGTTTGGTAGATTGTAAAGTGTTTCCTCATCATCTCCTACATTCATTTTAAGATAAATTAGTAAAATTTGTGATTTTATCTGTAATTGTATTAACAGGAGTGAGAGAAAATCGTGTGGCAGTATCATATCTGATTTTTTACAGCAGACATCAAGATTTTTTGAAATGAGAATATATATATATATATATAAACATTTTAATTAGAGTAAATATAATTTCAAAGGTTAAATGTGAAATGAAGAAAGGAGGTTGCACTGTTACACAGCCTTGATGAACAAAGCACAACATATATAAAGATTTAATCTAGAATTACTTGAGCAGGTGGAAAATATTTTATCTTTTGCGTTTACCATTAATTAATGTGATTTTTTCAAATCTTTTGTAATGATGGTACAGGAAAAATTATCTTTAATTTATAGTAATTAAAATTATTATTTTTTAATTTGAGTTTATATAACAATTTACGAGTTTATATTTTATCAACTTTTTAAAATTATAAAAGATGCTATAATATCAAGTTGCTGAAGATAAAAAAAATCTAAATGGATGAATAAAAGGTTAATATTATTAACCTAACCTAACCTAACCAAAATTCACAAAAAAAAACCCAACAAAAATCACGAAAAATCACAAAAAAAAAACCACTAAAAACAACACGTAATTTCACAAAATAATGGATAAGTACAAACTTGGTTTGACGATTGAAGTGGATCTTAGCTCGGGATATTTCACATACGTATTGCATCATGCTTTCCCTGGAGCAGATGTTATGCTAAGATAAGATTCTTCTTATCTTATGGTTGGCCATTAAAAATTTGCAATATATTTTTTTTTCTTCATTTAGTTCGACAATGTTAGTCTATTTTCTTCGACTTTTTATTAGTTAATTATAATTCTAAATAAAAATAATCTGGTATGAAACAATCATAAAAACTTTCTCATACTGCAGTTTAAAACATCTGATGTGAAACACTCACACAACTTTCTTTTACTCCAATTCTCAAAATTATAATTGACAAATTTTATAGTTTGTTTACCCAAAATTTAATGACAATTCGTCGAAAACTGAAAAAACTGTTCAGTAAAAAGGCGCACTTCCGGTTACTAATTTTCTTGAAACTCGGAATTAGGGCCATCTATTTTATTTCTAATTATTTTGTTGGATCATAGAATGTATAATCAACTATGATACCACTTTAGAGAAAGCTGTAACCCCACCCCTCCCATAAAACTGCCCTTAAATGAATTTTCCCAGAGAAACATTTCAAATAAGAGTTGTAGCTCTTTGAATGTGTAGTTGATATAGCAAGTTTAAAGAAAATCGTCGGAGCCATTTCTGAGAAAAACGCAAAAAAGTAAAAAAAACAACAAGTAAAGTGATACTTCCGGATGAGGAATTTTGACAGATGACCCACTATCAGATGCCATTGTATACCTACACTTAATATCGAGTTTCAACGTACTAACTACGTTTTTCGTTTTTGGCTATGTGTTTCAACTACATTACATACACCACACACACCACCACACCACACACACACACAACACACACAGACCATTTGCGAAAAACCACTTTTTTGGACTCAGGAGACCTCAAGACGGATATTTCCAGTGAAAACTCGATATCGAAAATTTGACACGATTACAATACTTTCTTCTTACTAGAGGAGTAAGAGAAAGTAAAAATTGTAATGAAACTCGTTGGTGATTTTTATGGAGATGATGCAAAACAGAAAAAACTGTTACTAACAACGCATATCCGGTTTACTAAATTTCTCGGAAAACTCGGAATTTTGCCATTCCATTTATTCTAAATTGATTTTATTTGGATGGTAGAATTGTATCATCAACTATGATAGCACTTTAGAGGAAAACAGAACCCTCTCCCTCTCCCAAAAGCCCTTTTAAATGACCTTACCCGGAGAAATATTATAAATAAATGTTGTAGCTCTTTATATGTGTAATTCACATTCGTAGTTTAAAGAAAATGTTTAGAGCCGTTTTAGAGAAAATAGCAGAAAACAAAAAAAAATACTTTTCACCAAAAACGCACTTCCGGTCATCCGATTTTCTTCAAACTCGGTATTTCAACAACATCTTGAATGATAAACTTCTAAAATAAACTGAAATAGCACTTTAGATGAAGCCGTAACCCCACCCCTCCCCAAAAAGTAACCTTAAATGAATATCCCCTGAGAAATGTTTCAAATAAAACTTGTAGCTCTTTGTATGAGTAGTTGATATAACAAAGAAAATAGTTGTGGCTATTTTTGAGCAAATGGTAAAAAAAGTGAAAAAAATTATTCAATAAAGTGGTACTTTCGGTTGAGAAATTTCGAAAGATAACTAACTGTCGGATCCCATGATGATACTTACATAGAATATCATGTTTGAACTTTCTGCGATATTTTTTTAGAGCTTTTGCTGTTCACTCACAAACAAACACACACACGCACACACCCACACCCAATTACCAAACCTGTTACTAGTAGTAAGAGAAAGTAAATGCAGAAACTGAATAAATTAGTAAGGCATTGAAATAGTTTGTTACGAAAAAAAAAGTCTGGTGTGAAACACTCACACAACTTTCTCTTACTCCAATTCTCAAAATTATAATTGATAAATTTTACAGTTTGTGTACCAAATTTAATG
>JAAEAF010008758.1:0-35309 GCA_011037195.1 Triatoma infestans | reverse complement strand
CTGGAAGCCACCAAAACAAATTTGTAAATTAAATTTGGATTTCTAACAAAAAAAACTACGGGGACACGTATTTTTTAGTTGTTTTTTTTCTAGCTATCTTAGTTTCCGAGAAAAAGTCCGTTACCCATATTACCTTGGGACATCCTGTATATTAATGTTTACTTGGAATAATCCTTTATTCTATTATGTGCTCAAAGTCTTTATCTTGCTTTAATAATCTGCAACCAAAATGTCTAAAGAAAATACTTTTTCGCGATCTACGGAGGCATTATTGAGAAACCGGTTTAAGTGTAAGGTCTGTTAGCTAAAGACCTTTTTGCAGTGGAAGGTGAACCGAAATATTCTCTCTGCTTGGCGAGGGTAAAGTATCTACAAATGGCCGAAGCTACGTGCTTGATGACAACTGCTCCTGTTTAAAAAGACCATGCTGGGAAAAAGCCTTGCTCTAACTGCAGAAGATCCACTATAGACCTGTTGTATAGGTCACTGTGGAATATGGTTCTTGCCATCTCTTTTTCCAATCTAATCTAATGAATCATATGAGTGTTTCACAAATTTTTTAATTTCTTTATTTAATTAAACACACTCTAGGTCACTCAGAAATTTTAAAGTTTTTACAAATCAATAACTACATTCAACATAAACAAAACACTTCAGAGTGATTTTGAGGGTTAAATTCAATCGATTGACTGTAAAAGTTTGACAAATGGCAGTAAAGGATGGGTGATTTATGAAATGTCTTGATTGTTTTGTAATAAATAAAAAATACGACAAATATTGTTACTTACGATTTTCTTTTAACTGCTGCAAAGATCGAGTCAACTTTTGGAATTTGAGTTCTTATCGGAAATATATATTGTGAGACTCCTTGAATACGAAAAATTGTTTATTGTGAATGGTTGTGTTGGTGTGTGGTGTGTGTGGGTGTGTGTGTGTGTGTGTGGTGTGTTGTGGTGTTCTGTGAAGGACAAAATATTTCAAAAACGAAGCTCAAACTTTATATACCAACACACATCTGACACGAAGTTTTCGGCCAATATCTATCAGCCGGAAGTTCGATTTCACTGAATATACTTTTCTGTTTGTAATTCTCGTAAGCGGTTTCAACTTCTTCGTAACTATACTCATAAAAGCCTATCATTTTTATTTGAAACCTTTTCCTACAAAAAAAAAGAAAAAAAAAAAAGGTATTTTTGGAGTGTTGTGGGGGAGCTGCAATAAGTTTGGGCGGCACCAGGGGATCCACCAACTGTGTTCCGTTAAAATTTCTTTATCGGAAATACCACTTTATCGAAGGATCTCAATTTTTATTCTATTTTCTTGATACTATCTGCGATATTATCCATCATAGCGCATGCTTCTTTCTATTGGTCTTGACAGCTTTCGGATTCCCATCCATCTTTAAGTTATTGTTATCAAGTTCATGTATGGAGAAGTTGACTTCAATGTAAGTTTCTGTACGCACCACACTGATTGAACGCAGATGTATTTATTTATTTTAATCCGTAGTTTCTCTTCTTACTCGAGTTATGAACTTTTCATTTTTTACCATTCTTAATGTAGTTAAACTAATTTTTATTTAATTATAAATTGATAATTCTATAAATGCTTAACAATGTAAATATTCCAGAAGCATATCCGTTATTTTAGTGGGAAAACAAACCAAAAAAAATCTGGTGTGATACACTCACACAACTTTCTCTTACATCTCAGTTTTCATAATTGTGATTGATAAATTTTATAATTAGTGTACCAAATTTAATGAAATTCGTCGGTTTTTTTATGGAGAAAATTGAAAAAAATTGTTCAGTAAAAACGCACTTCCGGTTTACTAATTTTTTTTTTTTTTTAAATTCGGAATTTTGGCATTTATTTATTTTTTAATTAATTTTGTTTAGATGGTAGAATTGTATAAACAATTATGATAGCACTTTAGAGAAAACATAACCCCCCATTCCTCCCCTAAAAGCCCCTTGAATGACTTTACCAGGAGAAAGGTTTTAAATAAAAGTTGTAGCTCTTTATATGTGTAGTATACATTACTAGTTTAAAGAAAATCTCTGGAGCCGTTTTAGAGAAAATAGTAGAAAACTGAAAAATACTTTTCAGTAAAAACGCTCTTCCGGATCATCCGATATTTTATTCAAGTTCGGAATTTCAACAACATATTTAATTCTAACTAATATTATTTAGAAGATAGAATTGTATAGAAAACTGAAATAGCACTTTACGAGGTGTGTAAATTAAGTAATGAGACTGATTTTCTAGTGTTCGATCTGGCAACACTGGAGACGCGGCGCATGCGTGGTAGGGCAAGTAAACATCTGATACACGTCCAGTGCAAATTTGAAAATGCTAGAGTTGTTGCACTGCCCGTAGTGACTTTTTTGTGAGCAATTTTTTTCAGTGCGTTTTAAAAATGAGTGACATCAATTACGAGCAACGTTGTGCTAGCAGGTTTTGCTTCAGACTTGGGCACAGTGCAACGGAAACGTTTGAAAAACTGTGCCAGGCCTATGGAGACAATGTTTTGTCTAGAGCACAGGTTTTTAGGTGGTTTAAGTCGTTTGCAGAAGGAAGGGAATCAATTGAAGACGAGCCTCGCAGCGGAAGGCCTTCATCTTCAAGAACCGACGAAAATGTTGGCAGAATCCGCGATCTCGTGCGTTCAAATCGTCGTTTGACAGTCCGAATGATCGGCGAAGAGTTGAATTTGACTCACACAACCGTTCATCAAATTTTGACTAATGAATTGGGGGATGAGAAAAATTTGTGCAAAAATGGTTCCGAAAAATCTTTCACAAGAGCAAAAAGACATCAGAAAGGAAAGGAGCCTTGACTTTTTGGGAGCAATTGAAAACGATCACAATTTTTTGGAACGTGTTATTACAGAAGACGAGTCTTGGGTGTTTGAGTATTATGACCCAGAAACTAAGCGTCAGAGCATGCAGTGGCACACTTCAACCTCTCCAAGGCCAAAAAAGCAAGAATGAGCAAGTCAAAAATCAAATGCATGCTGATTTGCTTTTTTGATAGCCAAGGAATCGTTCACAAAGAATTTGTGCCTCAATGCCAAATGGTAAACCAACATTTTTACCGAGAAGTTCTTGAGAGACTTCGAAAAAGAGTCATGCGTGTGAGACCAAACATCAAAACAAGTGGGTGTTGCATCACGACAATGCTCCGTGTCACACCGCGATTTCTATTAATGAGTATTTGGCCAGTAATAACATTCCTGTGGCTCCTCAGCCTCCTTATTCACCCGACTTGAGTCCATGTGACTTTTTTTTGTTCCCCAAATTGAAAAATCACCTCAAGGGACGTCATTTTGGAACATTGGAGAATATTCAAACAGCCGTAACCGCCCCCAACTGAAGTCTATTCCAGTATCCGAGTTCCAGCACTGCTATGACGAATGGAAGAATCGTCTTCAGCGTTGTGTGGCTTCCCAAGGTAGTTGCTTTGAAGGGGACAATGTTGAATTGTAATTTTATTTGAATAAAAAAAAGATAAAAAATCTGTCACATTACTTAATTTTTTACACACCTCGTAGAAGAAAACCTCACCTCACCCCTACACGAAAAGTGCCCTTAAATGAATTTTCCCATAGAAATGTTTTAAATAAAAGTTATAGATCTTAGTATGTGTTGTTCACATACCCTGTTTGAAGAAAATCGTTGGAGCTATTTTAGAGAAAATCGCAAAAAAAGTAAAAAAAAAAAAAATCCTGTAAAGTGGTACTTCCGGTTGAGGAATTCTGACAGATAACCTACTGCCGGATCCCATGGTGATACCTAAACGGAATATCAAGTTTGAACTTTCTACGGTTTTTCGTTTTTGAGCTATTCTGTTCACATACATACAGAAACTATTTTCAAAAAACCACTTTTTTGGATACAGGGAAGCTCAAAACTTGTATTTCCGGTGAAAACTTGATATTGAAAATTTGGCAGTAGGAGTAAGAGAAAGTAAAAAATAGTAGCCTCGCTGCAGATGATGCAAAGTAAGTTCCTGAGATTTAGTAACTTCCTCACCCAGGTATACCCGAATCCTAGATCTACACGTTTCTACAAACATCGACTATGTTCAAGAATATATCAGAGTCGCCACAGAGAAATTTTTTGACAGGTGCAACTTAGCACTAATCTACTTTGCAGAGTAGGGGACTATGACTTGGGGTTGTGCTCAGGCACAGCAGAGTGAGGAACGCTATACTACAAACAATTGGCCGCACATAGCTTGGGTTTTTTAAAATTTTTTCCCAAATCATTTACTTAATTTGGCTTTAAACAGTGTATATATTTACCTTTAGGAGGTTATAGCTGCTAAAGCTGACACTCCTGGAATTTTGTAAATTTATTGTAAATAAAGCTGATCTATCTATCTATCTAAAAATAGTAGTTACATACATCAAGTATATAATACTGGGATAATATATATCCCGCCAAGGAAGCCAAGATCCCTGAAGAAGTGCCTAGTCCACTTCCCCTACGCGGCGCCAATCATATGACGGACTAATAAGACATAACTTCGAGGTGTTATGCTATTTGATAATTAAACTGCTCACAAATTGAAGTGGACCACTTACCAAAAAAATCAGATATTATTTATTCTTTACTTTTTATGTCCACTTTTCTTTTTCATTTCTTTCACTTGGATGATATGAAATGTTCATTAACTGTATTTACAATTTAATAATCAATCATAATAATCATCTCTTTCAAATTCATTTTGTTTACACAATTGGAAACCGTTTTATGGTATTCAATCCAATACTCACTAATCATTACTCATTTATTTAGTCAACACACTAGACAGTTTTTTAAAATGTCTTTGCGAAGATTGTTGAAGAACTAGGGAAGAGCAGTGACTCTCAGCGTGATGTTGGCCGAAGGCTTGGTTGCTCTCACACCACTAATCGGAATAGCATGGACTCACGGTACCGGGGAACGGGTGCTGCTCAATACACCCATGGGAGGAGGCTAAGTTCAAAAAATTACCCTTCAGCAGGACCGACATTTAAAAATCCAGACCACTAGGCAACAAGGTGCGACAGCCTCTTTTGAGGATGCAACAGGAGTCCGCATTTCAACGCAGACAGAAACCGCCTCCATGAAGTTTGAGGGCAAGAAGACCAGCGAGGAGGTTTTTTTTTTTTTAACGAGACAACATAAAGCAGCGCGTCTCATGTGAGCTCTCGTGAACATGTTGAAAGGGCTGATGAGGACTGGGATAGTTGTTTATTTACTGACGAATCAAAATTTGTTCTCAGTCATTGTGATCGACGTTTTTTTCGAGTGTGGAAAGAACAAAACCAGCGATTTAACGCAGATATGACTGAACCATTACGTTTTTATAGAGAAGGTTCAATAACGGTCTGGGCTGGGATTTCGAGTAATCGTAAAACTCAGTTGGTATTGTTCAGGAATGAACACGTGACCGCCAAACTTACCTGGACAATGTCATCAGGCCTATTATTGCCCCTTTATCACAAGAAATTAGGGAAAGCGGAAAGAAATTGGATATGGTTGAACGTTCTTTAGAGGAACAAGAAATCCGACTGAGCATGTTTGGGATAAACTCCCAAACGCCAATTGCACATACGTTTGCCTTATCCAGATAACTCGGATGCACTTGCAGATGCATTAATTGAGGAATGGACTTATTGATTTGATTTGATTCACACATGAAACACTGATGTGAATCTTCAATTCGAATCATAAGAGACCCAACACCCTTCTAAAGAAGTTTAAAATCGAATAAAAACCATTGTCTTTAAAAAAATTGTAATTAAATTTGTTTTTTCTTTTAAATTTCAAAAATATTTTCGTTCAGGCGCCTTTATTTTAAATCCAGTAACCATAAAACTAGTGATAATTAAGGTTTTATAGACAAACAATTAATAACCATAAAAATGAGTGGAATTTGAATTTTGGTAAGTGGTCCACTTCAATTTGTGAGCAGTTTAGTTTATAACATTAAAAATTAATATCATATTTTTTGTTCATTGTAACACCTCTTCATTGTAATCCCTCTGTTTTACAGTAGGGAGAACCATTGCGAGATTGAGAGACGTCGACGGAACAAGATGACAGCCTACATTACTGAACTGTCCGATATGGTGCCAACTTGTAGTGCTTTGGCTCGTAAACCGGACAAACTTACCATTCTCAGAATGGCTGTGGCTCACATGAAAGCACTCAGAGGTTGGTCAATATCAGAGCAAATTATTTGTAACTTATGTGCATTGCATTATTTTTGTTTTAAGGTATTCAACGTTATTTGTGCTTTTGATTTCTGCAGGTACTGGTAACACTAGTTCAGATGGGACGTATAAACCATCATTTTTAACGGATCAGGAATTAAAGCATTTGATTCTCGAAGCGGCTGATGGCTTCCTATTTGTGGTTACATGTGATACTGGTAGAATAATATATGTATCGGATTCTGTTAGCCCTGTTCTTAACCAATCCCAGGTAAATGTTAACAATTAGTATTATTAATTATCTCCCGACAGAGATTTTTTTTTTTAGATTCTTTTAGGGGATACGCACTGCGACCTGAAAGATCTGTTGTACCCATCGGAGCGTTCTCAGTGCACTGCCGACATCATTACCCATCACCAGGCAATAGACTGTAGAAGCTCTTATCCTAGGAAGAGAAAAATCTAAGGGCAGCACTGCTGGATTCGGACACGGGACCTCCACGTGGGAGATCTGCAGAGTTAATTCATTCAGTTTTAATACAAGGATATGTCGCTACTAACACAATGAAAATCGTAGTGCCTTAATTAAAGTCGTCTTAATTGAAATCTATTTCTTTTACTGTATATCATGTGATATTGTCTGTATATTGTGATAAGAAATAATTATGTAAATGACGTGGTCACAAAATCTTTTTCCCTCTCTCGCGGATGAATTTAATGAACACTAATATATGAATACATTAATATAGTAAAAATAAACATTAATAAAATGAAATGAGTTTCAAAATGGCACTGAGTACAGAACTGCATCATCAGTATAATACTGTTTAAATAGAACCCCTAGTTTGTCTCTACCAAATAATGTAATTTTCCAGTCCGCTATTTCATCGTTCCCATTTTTGCATTTATTGGCCTTCTTCTGTAACACGATTTCTCTTCTTCATTAGGTCTTTTGTCGGCTTTTGGTTCGTCTTCTTCTGTTCCTCCCCCCAAAATCCGTCAGTCATTTAATTTTCCCTTTCAGATTTTGTTAGATAGGTTTTTTAGAGCTTCCAACTGGTAGGTTCAGCAAATTGTATTTTAATTTTTCTGCAACCTGTCCTCAAAATCTCCTCCTTGGGCCTGTATTGCCTTCAACCCCTTAACATATCTTTCAGCTTGACCATAGGTCGAGGTGGGAATTGGGAATATGGTTTTGTGGGTACTTCAAAAATATTCCAAAAATAGGACCTGATGAGGCTCTTTCATCAATTTCAGTTTGTTATTTCAATTAAGCCCAGTTTTTCTCTATAAAATCACCCATTGTTGTAGTTGGCTTCAGGCAGTTTTTATGATCGGCCAATTTTTCTTTGCCGATTTTTGTGATCGGTCAAACCAGCTGTTTTCCTGTTCCGAAATTGGAAGAATTCTAGTGTGAAAATTCCCGATCGTTATGAATACTTCCATAATTTCAAATATGCGACATGTTCACTGCTGCAGAGGTAATTTAGGCAATCTATACCAGACACATTAACGAATGTTTTCTCCCCTAAGTATATGCACTATGCTTATTCCTGAAAAATGCTTAAAAAATTAAAATGAAAAATTCCAGGAAAAGATCTCGCGATCGTATATTGATGCCGGTGCTGGCGTTTGAGAAATATTACCCTAGTCTATTGTCTTATCTCGGCTCTTCCCGACAGTCCTTCTAAAAGTTTCAAGAGCTAATGGTCTCATGACTTATCTCTCATTGAAGATCTTTTCTTTACACAGTTACTATGGCTAGGCCTTACTAATCATTTATTAAGGAAGTGGTATCATTTCCCAAACATATTACGAGTATTTGTGCAAATGCTACTGCATTATAATAATTTTATATATTATATTTCCTCGTACTATTTCAGAACGAATGGTATGGGTCAACTATCTATGATCATTTGCATCCTGAAGATGTGGAGAAAGTGCGAGAGCAACTTTCAACTCAAGAACCTCAAAATTCAGGAAGAATATTGGATTTGAAAACTGGGACTGTCAAGAAGGAAGGCCATCAGTGTTAGTAACAGTTCTAAGACAGTTTTATTTAATTATTTGCTATACAGCTTAAAAAAATTGTATTTTCTTTTCTGATAAACATAAACCGGTGTTTCTATAGATTGTTACTTACAATACTGCCGTAAGAGGAATCTGTCGTACCAGATTTTGGAAACTGAGTTTTTATTAGAAATACATGTTTTGAGGGCCCTTCTTTAGTAAAATGGACGGGTTCAGCGCAAAAATCGAAAAATCTTAGAAAGTTAATATTTTGTTTAGGTGCTATAAGGGGACCCGACAATAAGGTTTAGTCAGAATCGTCCACCAGAAATATCAGTTTACCGAATGGACTTATTTTATTTTTTGCGATTTTTACGGAAATGATTTCCGCTAAACTTTATATATGCACTACATACCTGTAGTTCTCGTTAGCTATGGAAATCTTGAATGTTAGAGGCTGTAAAGAAGTTCGCAGCTTGGCTTGCTTATTATTCCTAAGCAGCAGATCCAATGAGACTTTAGGAACTCCTTATTTCTTATGTTAGAGAAATTGTTTAAATCACTTTAGTGTGACGCGACCTAATTATTTTCCATTTTACTTTCTATTATCTGCAGCTCTTTGGCACTTTTGGAGCTCTTTTGATATACTATTCAAATAAATAAACGCTGACGGAGTGTGAGTGTAATTTGTTTTTACAGTTTTGAAGAATTCTGGTCGAGAAATATCCTTCTTTTTACTAGTGTTTTTATTAAGTTGTTTATAATTCTTTTAAGTTTAAAAAAATACTTACTAGATGACTAAATACAAATTAATGAGTCTTGAAAAAAATTGACTTAGAGCGTACGAAGAATTGATAACGATACGAAGAAATAATGAAAAATTAAATTATTAAACATATATATACATATATATTATATATTTAGGGTTTTTTTCTTCTTTTTTCAGCTTCAATGCGTATGTGTATGGGAGCCCGACGAGGATTTATCTGTCGTATGAAAGTTGGTTCCGTTGGTCCAGAAAGCCTCTCAGCAGGACATTTGAATCGACTTAAACAAAGGAATTCTTTAGGACCATCACGTGATGGCCATAATTATGCTGTTGTACACTGTACAGGTTATATCAAAAACTGGCCGCCCACAGGTCAGTTCGATACCCATCCCCTGTCAGGTAACATCATCTTTCTCCCTGATTATCACAAACCACTCGACAATTCTACAAAATATATAAAGATATAATTTATGATCATTTAAAATATACTGCTAAAAACAAGTTTTACATTGTCATTAAAGATAAATAATTTGTCTCTGAATCTTTTCTGTAGCAAATACAGACGCTTTAAATGGCGTCTTCTCCCTCTTATACTATTCAAATAAAGAGGCAGTGTTTTCATTTAGTTCTGATTAGGATTTTGCGAACAAAGTCCTTTTGGGCTTATTTGGGATTACCTACATTTCTTTGGGTTTGCTTATCTTCCATCAAACTTCAGTAGCCCTTAGTTGTGGCTCCTGGTTATTAAAAACATGAAGCGTTTAAAATGTTATTCATTTTCTAGCTTTTCCTTCATTAAATTTACGTTAACTTCAGGACATTCTTGATGCTTTACCTTTAAATTATCTTTAAATGAAAACTTTTAAGTTATAATTGTATATAGTAAGAAAATTCTAGCTTGATTCGAAAGTTTGAGCAATATGTTTGTTTTAAATATTTTATATAGTGGTTGTGAGTAATTTCAAATTCCTTTTGCTAACACAAGAAAATAAATTCCTCTGATAAAAGATTCCTTTCATAAAAAAAATTAACAGAATTTCATACCAGTTTTCCATGTTCATAAAATTCCTAATTTGTTTCATGAATCAATTACTTATTTATATGTATTGTTTCATGCTGTTTTATTTGATTTTAATACCGATATTTACTTTCTCTGACTGCTATAAAAGAGAAGTATTGCAATGTGTCAAATTTTCAAAATTGAATTTTTAGTTGTAATCCATCCCTGAATACGAAAAAAATATAATTAGCGACTGTGTATATAAAACTTGCATAATAAAACTAAAAGTGGCTCCAACTTGTTATTCCCATATGGTAGCACCAGAGGTCCGCCAAGAAAGTTACAGACAAGACAAAATCGCTGCTAATTAGTAAAATATCTTGATCACTTTATTCAAGAAAATATCACAGAGAATTTAATTGCAATTAAAAGACCAACTGATAAATCAGGCGTTCGTAGTATCTTAGATTGGATTAATTTTTATTTAAAATATATTGAAAATAGTGCAGGGAAGTTTGAACCATTACATAGATTAATAAGTAAGAATAAAGAATTTAAGTGGGCAAACGAATGTAAAAGGAGTTGCAATTTAATAAAAGACTACTTGTGTTTCTCTCCAATTCTACATAGATAAAGATGTATACATTGAAACAAACGCTAGTTACAAGGTTATTGGAGCAACCACAAAGTGATGCAAGGTTTCCGGTAGCTTATTTTTCAAGAAAGCTAATTGAAAAGGAAAAAGAAAAAAGTGGATATAATCCATCTAGAATGAAGGCTATTAAAGATGTTATTAAGTATTGGCAATATTATGTAATTGGTGGAGAATTTATGGTATATTGAATATGTGTGACAACAAGCCACTAGAAAATCTAAAAACGAAGCTAGAACAGATGAGATATTAGGTGATTTATCAATTATCTATCCCGCTTCAATTTCACTTCAAGTACAAGAAAGGAAAAGACAATGTTCTAGCAGATTATTTATCAAGACAACTAACTAGTTTTAGAATTATTCTGAAAAAGTGACCTGAAAGGGGGACATGTGAATTGCAATATACAGTGCTGTAGTAATTATGTCAGATGTGTTTGTATTACAATGTGTATAATACTAATTGAATATTATTCAAGATTTTATATTTATTTTAGTGTAGTTTATATTTATTTTATCTGGGATTTTGTCCGTCCTAGCACCCTTACTGTTGTTGTTCCTGACCGGTTTGGGATTCTCATCCATCGTCAGAGTAAAGTATCAAGTTCGTTTAGAGAGCTGATTCCTTAGCTCATTATCTGACGAAGGATGAGAATCCGAAACCGGTTAGGAACAACAAAAATAAGCATGCTACGATGCATAAATCCCAGATTTAAGTATTAATTTATTTAATTACGGGCAACATAACCCTTTTATAAACGAAAAACAGCACTCTAACATTTTTCTTAAAAAATTGATTTTATTAGGTTTATGGGACACTGTGACGTTAGGTTTCGTTTAGAAGTCCCTTTTTAATATAAAATACGGTTCCACTTCCTATTAGTATGGGGCAAGTAAACGTTTGGTATAAATTCCGATTTTGAAAAAAAATTGGCACATTAGTGAGAAATGCAGTTAGAGGAAGTCGTGTCAGGGTTTCACTTTAATTTATTTTTAATTAAAAGGATTCTTATATTGAATATATTTTCAGCAGTGCAAATGGAGCGAGGCGTAGAAGACGATGGTACACATTCCTGCTTAGTTGCGATAGGTCGCTTGCAAGTAACATCCACGCCTAATACCACAGATATGGCAGGTTCAAATAGCAATTCAGGTGAAAAACATGATGGTTAAAAAACAAAAATTTTTGTTTTTAGTCAAAATAACAAAAAAGAAAATTAATTAATCTTAACTTTTCAGAATTCATATCCAGACATTCAATGGAAGGAAAATTCACGTTTGTTGACCAAAGAGTTATGACTATACTGGGTTATACACCACCTGAACTTCTTGGCAAGTCGTGCTTTGATTTCTTCCACCCTGAAGATCAAACACACATGAAAGAATCATTTGAGCAAGGTTGGTTTTGTTAAGCGGGACATAAATTGTTAATTTTGAGTGAATTTCAGTTATTGTCACTAAATACTAACAATGGTTGATATTGACTGAGTGGTTAACAGTTTGCTTAATTGGTAGTGATTTACCGTTTAATTCCTTAACCTTGATACCAATTCTGAGGTGTGACAAACGCTGATTGACAGAAGTTGCTATCATACATTAGTGTATCTTGTTTTATAATGGTGTAAATCTCCATCTCTCCAATTACTAATAAAATTGAGCATTTTTCCATGCGAAGGTAGTTCTATGATCAGATAGAAATGGCAGTTGTAATTCAATTTATAATTTAAGAAATAAATAGAAACTAATCCAAATGACGTGAATGGGAGTGAGTGTGTGTATGTGAACAAAATAGCTCAAAATCGAAAAATCAGAGACACCTCAAACTTGATATTCCGAGGTACCAAATTTTCGAAAAACATTTTCACTGGAATTACATTTTTTAAGAAGTCTTGAATATGAGAAAATGAATCTTATCTGACATTAAGGTTTCATTAAAATCCATTACCAGTAGTGCGAATTTACTGAATGTTTATTCCGTTTTCGCGATTTCCAGATAATGGCTTCTACAATTTTCTTTAAACTAAACATAATAAATACAAACATAAATGCCTATCACTTTTAGCTGAAACATTTTCTAGGAAAATTAATTTTTGGAGTGTTCTGGAGTCGCTACAGCCTTAAAAATTACCACTTTAATAGTGTTTCATGAATTCTGTTTCTCTCACTGTAAAGTATATTATGTTAATGTGTACCAATTAGTATCAAATAAGCCATTGAAGACTGAAAAAAAAGAAGGTTTGATTAGGAGACAGGTGGTATGTAATGTAACCACATACAAGTACCTTCTGTGTGCTGAAACCAGTATGTACCCCATTCGATCTATATTTAAATGTTATGCCAAAGACAACTTGACGCTTAGTAAAAATACCAAGGTTGAAAAAAATTTGTTTATTATTAATATTATAACCGCAATAAGGGAAATCCATATGAGTGTTTCACAACAGGGTTTTTTAATATTTTTATAAATTATGAAGTAAATTCAAATTCAAATTGCTAATCTGAATGTTAACCTAATTTTTCTAAACTGATTTCCATTGGTTTGTGATGGATTTTAATTCGGTAAATTTTACTTGTTGCAGTGGTGAAATTGAAAGGTCAAGTGATGTCAGTTATGTACAGATTCAGGACAAAAACAAGAGATTGGGTTTGGCTTAGAACGTCGGCATTTGCTTTTCTCAATCCATATACAGATGAAGTAGAATACATTGTTTGCACCAATACTACAGCCAAGTTAGTAAAAGATTTATTAAATATTATGACATTAATAATTTTATGAGTATATTAGGTTTATTTTTTAATGTAGAACTAAAAACAGTCATCGAGGCGAAGGTTTCAATAAAATCAGAACAGGAAATGCCGAATATAAAAAAATACTGTATCTGTCAGCTTATTATTTATTAAAAATCTGGTGTGAACCATCGACCAGAACAAAAGTATTCTGAACCTTCTTTGACGTACTCTGCTGTTGAACGACATTTTTTTTAGTTTTTAAATAATTCATTCGAAGCCTTTAGTTAATTTAACAAAAAAAATGTTGATATAGATCTCTTCAAAGTGGTGGAGAAAATGAGACTCCTGCTGCAGATGGTGTGAGTTACCCAGGTGTTGACTATACAATGCAGCGTTACTCGCACATTCCTCAGCATATGCACGGTAATTAGTTTATATTTAATGTTTTATAAATCTCTAAAATTTTAAGTATGTATTAGTTTAAGGTAGCGCACCTCAAAATTCTAAATACATTGCAGGAGGAGATGCTCGAAGTGGACAAGTATACAACTACGAAACAACGCAGTCTCCTATAGGTTATGTGTCTCCCGGACAGCAAGGTATGTCTCGCATTACCAAGCCGACTGCCAGTCCAACACCTGCACAATCAGCGTGGAGTTTATGCCAGGTACTTAGCGTTTACTGAAAAAAAGCACCCCTGTAGTTACTTACACCATTTTAGAGTTATATGGGCAGTTTCAAGTACTATATACTTACATAATAACGAACTGTTCATCTCCCGTTGTATGAATATTATCTATATTTTGAATAGTAACGAAGAATAATATATTACAACTTGGCAAAATAAGAAACCTTATTATTTAATATATTTATATCCTACCTGTATAAGCTAATTTACATTTGGAGATAAGCATGTTTATGTGAAAATTACTATTCGTTCGCTTTGTATTGTTACTGTAGTTATTTCACCAATACATCTATAATTTATTAAAATTTGCCTTTTAATTTGTAGCAGCCAGTAAGTGAAGGATATCAATATAGTGAGGTAAGTCCTTCGAGATCTCCTACGGGGCCAACGTATACCCAATTAAGTGGAGGCTCAAGACCTCAACCACCTTACCATAACCCTCCAAATAATGCAGGTAACTTACATTTTAACTAATATACATTGATATTTAGAACATCTAACTTATTAAATCGCATTAATATTAAAAGCAGGTGGTAGTTTATGGTCTTGGCAAGGACAGCCTCAAGCAGATCCTGGACAAAGCTCATCCAACCCTTCCGCACATACAGCTGGACCACAGCAGCAGCCAGCACAGTCGCACGAATTGTCTGATATGATGATGCAAATGTTGGACCAAGGCGGAGCAACTACATTTGATGATCTTAATATGTTCACTGAATAGTTACTCGGATAATCAGTACGTATCTAATATTATTAATAATTATTTTCAGTTATTTAATTGAGACGAAATCAATTATTGGAACAAAATAAACTTAGGTAGAGGCCATAATAGTTTGCACTGTTAGGTCACTTAGTCATTCTCGGACAATCTTGGTCGGCCGACCATCGCGAACAAAGAATGTCTCATCGTAGCCAGTTTAGTATATCAATGATTAAGAAGGTTTCAGTGCTTGGTCAATTTTATATATATATAAATTCGTAGCGGCGCTCGTTACACAATATGGTATAATTTCAGCTGGGATAAATAAGACTCAATCGATACGTGTGTTAAGAGGCGTCCCACAAGGGGGTCCTCTCTCACCTTCTCTCTTTTAATCTGGCTGTTGATCAGTTGTACAAAGAGATCTGCCACAGCCAGATGGCATATCAATAAGGATATAAGTTAAATAATAGTCGAGATGGAATTGTTCTAACCAGATATGCGGATGATGTGGCTGTTACACGAATAGTGTTAAGGGTGCCGAGAGAATGATAGACTTGGTTCACAGACTATTTAGTAAGATAGGGTTAAATATTAATCCCAGTAAGAGCACTGCCATTGTTGTTAAATACAGCCCTCTGGTTAAGTAGAACCTTTCCCTAAAAAAGTCGAGGCTGTATTGAATGCTGTGAACAATCCGAGAAAATAAAGTACCTTGGCTGCTCGTTTTCTGGTGAACTAGTTTTTTATCAAGTCGCGATTAAAAACCTCAATGAAAATATGAATAAACTGACCACATCCAATTTATTGAAACCAGACCAGAATTAAATATTGTAAATCAATACATACTCCCGACGATGGTGTATCCTCTCCTAACTTTCCCCTCTAACGAAACTTAAACCAGCGTTACTCGAAGGAACGGATGTGCTGATCAGAAGTGTTAAGGCTTGCTTAGATGCGAGTGAGGAGAGGCTCCTCTGTAGCACTGGTCACTTGCCCAGAAGCTCGCAAAAGTTCGGGATGCCCAATTTCAGCAAATATTTGATTATGAGATTGAAGCGAAGACATATGCATCCAGGTTAGCCATATGGAAAAGATTTTCCTAACATCAGAAAGCTTAGACAGCATTTGGGAGAAAAATCTTTTGAAGAATTGACAAACTGTAAATGGCAAGGGGTAGGGGACTTTAAGGACAGCCCGAAATTAAACAGTTTGTATTTGACAAAAAAATCTTATCATGTTCAGAAGGGAGTAAAGCTGTTAAGCTGAACATAAACTATGAGTAAGCTATGAGAAACTGTTGAGTACGCTGTTTTTGGGAGCACCTCAATCTAATTGAGTAGCCCCCACTTGATTTTGATTATGTGTTCTTTCACATATCATACATATGTAATCCTCGCTGCGGCTTTGAAGGGTACGCCCCCAGGCCCCAATTCATTTTGTAAAACAAATTAGGCAGCTCCTATTTACATATATACATATATAAAAGTTCTTCAAAAACCCTATTTCATAAGAGCTAATTTCTTTTCGCTTCACGCACCCATATTACAGCAGTTGAGTTTGGCTTCCGAAATTAATTTATAGCCTTTAGTGTTTACTAAGACAACTCGAGTGCTGTTTTTGATTGATTTAATTTCCGCCTTGTCTTTCTTCCTTGCTTCCTGACCAGAGATTTAAAGAAAACGTCCATCTTTAATAGATTTTGTTGTTATATAAGTTTTCTTCGTACCCCAATTGCCTTCTCTCCTTTGTAACATAGGAAGGAAATTGGTCTAGTAAAATAAAATATCATCTAGTTTATGAGTGAACCATCTTTGGGTCAGAATACTAGTTCAGCACACTAGTTCAGTTTTACTTTTTCTTTATATATCAGAATTTGTGCACAATGGTCCCATTGGTGGGCCTAAGTGCTGAACCCCTACGGAGGCCCCGGGTTCTTTATGTACCTGAATTTGCTATATTTAGTCCAATATAGTAAGAACGTTAAATAGGGTTACAAAAGTTTATAAGGGTAAGGAAATTTTTAATTTTTTTTTTTTTTAAACTAATACATGTATTAACTTGTTTTACAATGTATGTATATATTTACTTCAATTCCTTAGTTGTAGATTAATATCCATTTTTATGCTTATTTGTTAAGTGAATACGTAATAACTCATAAAACCTTCACCTACAATTAAATAAAATATGCACTAAATAAAAAAAAACTTGAGTAAAATTAGAAAAAATCTAATTACAAAACTATTTATATAAGATTATGAATTAAAAGTTTTTTTTATTTTATACTTATTATTTAATGAAAATATATTGCATTAAAATAATAATATTATTTTTATATATTTATTTAGTTTAGTTTTAGTTTGTATTCATTAGTTATTTAGTTTCGTTTATTTATTTAGTTATCGTATAACTATTATTTAGTAATATATTTATTTGGTTATTATTTTAGTTTTGCCAAATCTTTTATTTATTTATTTATTTTAGTTTCGTCAAATCTTTTTTCAAGTATTTAAGTAAATATTTTTTTTTTTGTAACTTATCTCTCTTTTAATTTGTAAGATATTTACTATTTACTCACTTTTAACTTGTCTACTACGTTTTCCTAAATTTAATTATTTTTATAGTGAGAATCCTGCATTATTCCTTGGAGAGCTTCCTACATTTTAGAGTGAGCGGAAGACAAATGGATCCCCTGTGTCAAGGACGCATTTATGCCTCCTTCAAAAAAACGTTCAAGTCCATCATCATACAATCTTTCAGTTTATATCATTTTTGTATAAAATCAATTTAAATGCACTGTGAAAAGATAAATATTGTTTTTTTGTTGGTTGGAGAGCAGCAGCATTTTCTGTGGTGCAATATTATAAGTTCATTTATAGATTTATTTATATCAAGAAAAGGTTTTATTGGTACGGACTTACACTTGTGCTGGTAAATGTGCGGGATCAGTACAGAAAATATCATCATTCCGTATTTATAGTTTTAATAAGAGCTTGATTTTGTATTTACCTTACATCGTTGTCTTTCTTGATTTTGTATTCTATTCATCTTTCTGACCCAGATTTTTTTTACAGGAATTCAAAGTTGTCCTTTTAATATTTGTATGTTCGATCTATTTCGAGGAATATTTAAAACTCTAACAATAATGCGTTTGCATCAGAGATACTTTCCGTGATAGTCTGCTTCATTTTGTGGTCATCGATCGGTTTCGTCATCATCAGAATGTCTTGATAAACACATATTGCACAGACCAAAATCAGTTTGATTTGTTATTTTGATATTGAGTGTGTTATCACACTGTTTATCAAGACATCTTGATGCTGGGCAATCGCGATGACCACGAAATTAAACAGGCTATCACGGAAAATATCTCTGTTGCTTGCCAGCTCTGCGGACCCAACCACAACAATACGTTTGTGTATTTATGTTTTTCATGAAATGAAATCTTATAAATAAAAAGTTAAAGTTGAAAAAAAATTATTATGAAACTAATCATTGGAATCATAGAATTTTTCTTGCGTTTGTTATTATTTTTTAAGCGAAAGCTTTTGCCAAAAAAAGAAATATATATTTTTTTTATTATTTAAAAATCGTTGTGGGTGTTTTGATGAATCATTTTAGGTCTGATTTTATATATATATATATTTTAAGTGCTATCATACATAAGTACGGAATTAGTCTTCAAAATAACAAATGTAATATTACAAAAATTGTATAAATAGTATAAAAGAATTTGTTGACCGTTGATGTATTATGTTGTTAAGAAATTTGGTGAGGATCGGTCAAGAAAGAAACCTTCAGTTATGCCAACGTTTCGACAGAGTTTCCTGTCTTTATAAGGACTTTAATCTAAAATACAATACAATGAGGAATAGAATGCATTAATAAAATTGTAAAATACAAAAGAATAATAATAGACAAATGTTTTGTAAATAAAGATAATATTTAACTTATGGAAAAAGAAGCAAAACTTTAATAATATTAAAGTCTTGAACGTTGTGGAAAAAAAATATCTAGTGGAGCTATAAACTTACAAAATTTGTACATCAGAGAAACATAGACAACGAAAATTAAAAGTTACTAGTTGCTTATCTACAGAGAAGAAAGTTGGGTTGAATAAGCAAAGAGGTGGAAGGGATATTGTGGAAATTAGGAATTTTTAAGTGGGGTACATGAACTCTGTCGAAACGTTGGCATAATTGAAGGTTTCTTTCTTGACCGATCCTCACCAAATTTTTGTATTAATAATTTTGCAAAAGATAAAAATCAAATTAATTTTTTTCTGTAAGGCTAGTCGTCAGAGTATCTTTATTTTTGGCCGAAATGAATTTGGTTCCGTCCGAGAGTAGACATACTCGACTGAAGCTGAGATTGAAAACATTCGGACAAATAAAAAAACGGTTGGAACTTTATTCGATTCTAAAGCTCTGACCATACCCTAACAAGGTCTGATCGTTTGAAAATAAAAGAAAAAAAAAGTAGTGGACTTGTGTTATCGCTGCATGTACCATAGTATCTTAAGTTCGTCTTGTATTTTTCAGGGCATTCCCAAGTATGACGTAGTTAATATTAATATTTCAACGTGATGTCGGAAGGGAAGGTGTTCTGAAAAATGAGACATGGAGCTACTTGCTACAGATGTCAAAACCAAACAGTGTACGGAAACACTGTTTTATATAATCACAAATATGGCTAAAAAAAAAATGTGTTAGCTGAATGTTGCTAGGAAATATAAATCTACCTACACTCTTATATTAATTACGAGCACAATAATACATGTGAATGAGCCTATTTTACTGCGTTCTCCCGTTCCGTAAGATTTCATGCAAGGAAGTTCGCTTTATTCCAAATTATGGTGATTCCAAGGATGCGATTTCCTTAATAACGTCTTACTGCAGTGAATAACGTCTTACCAATCCAAATTAATTGGAACCAGAATCTGTTTTGGTTAAACCTTATTTTGTTGTTTTATTGGAATTCTTATTATGACAAAAACCAAAGTAGCAAATTGTGCATTTGACAGTGGTTAAGAATTATTATTTTACTGAGCGTTTGTTTAATTTTTTTTTTTTTTAACGATAAGACCTTGAAGTTTCAATACGGTATAAACTAAGACGCAAGCTTGTAAAATAAAACTTGTAAAATTATGTTTCTTTTAATGGGATCAGAAAGCCTCAGAAAATTTTTCTGAGAAATGTACATGTCATTTCAAATATAAATATAAACATATTCTTTAATTGCATAGACTAAAATAAATTCAGCTTCCTGTTCTTTGTAATACGGGTAACTATTTATTTTCTATTACCATCAAAGCGATTGCCCCTATTAAATGCTATAGGTGCTTTTCTTTAAAAAAAAATACATTTATATATCTAAATATATAGAATAATGAAAGTTATATATAAGTAAGTATATATAACGTTCATTATTCAAGCATTTTTTTTTTGTTTTTGTTTAGAGTAAGCCTTAAAAACAACCAAAGTTTAGAGGACATAGATTTTCTTTAGAACCTATGCCTCAAGAACTATTTCTGTTTATGTTGAACTGAATATTTGTCTTGTCTTGTGAAGTATTGTGTCTTGCCATTCCAAGATTTAAATAAGAATTATATAATTTGAAAAAATAAAATAAAAATATTTTTTCAACAATACTGTTTCTTTGGAGGAATATGCACATTAATTAAGCATGGCAACCTGCAAAAGATAATTTATTTAAGGATAATATACAGATAATGTCCATTTATGACACACACTATAAAGCTGTTATAACTTAGTTATTGCACTGCCAGGCACTTTTGTGTCAAAGGAAGAGAAATTCTAAGGGCAGCACTGTTGGACTCAAACTCGGGATCTCCGTGTGGGAGTCCAGTGCTCTAACCACTGAGCTAATCCTTTCCTTTTGATAATACAAACGAACCAGCCTGTTTCCAATTTCAGCAACGCAGCATGTATGTGCCAAATTATGTCAAATCATTTTAATTCTGGTAGTACTGCTACCGGTGCATACCAGCAGAAATGTTATGAAGCACCGTATTCAATATTAAAAAAAAAATCTATGGAAAAGCCAGTAAGAAAGTCTGTTTGCTAGTTCAGTTTGTTTTAGCACTGGGAAAACAGTTGCGGTAAGCTTTGTTGATAACTGCTTTGACACTATTTTTTTTAGGTAGCATTCACAGAATATATGTAGGTCTCGTAGATCCATTTGATGGCAAATTTTTCAAGTTTGGAACAGATTTTTTCGTTTTAGATTGGCTTCTTTCGGAAGTTGCGTGTTATTGTACACAAAGCATTATGAAGGGTATTTTCAACAATAGGTTAATGTGTTCCTTCCGAAACATATGCTATACAGATATCTTTTGTAAATTGCCATGCTATAAATTACTTTTATCATTCCAGGAATTGCTCATTTCCCGAACTTCATAAAAATTGCTTTATTAATGGCAGCTAATACGTAATGCACATTCATTCTCACATTAAATGTTCCAAAAATCAGGCACAAAAATCACAATTAGTTTACAAAATGATTTCATTTTGTTGAATATTTATATATTTTTGTTCATTTGTATAAGATATTCGCCTCCCTTCATTGCACCAAATTTACGTTCGATGTGTAAAGTTATAATTTATAAGATTTGTAAATTATAGTGTAGTGACATATCAGATCAGTTTTAGTTGAATTGTAATTTATTATGATACTCAGATAAGTCTTTTTTTTTTTTCTCATAAGTGGATTGATTTTAAGCACAATATAAAAATTTCTTATATAAAATAAAGTTTTCATTAAAATTATTTGTTCTTATTAAAAATCCCGTTTGTTAAAAGTTTTCTGATATTTACTAGTCAAGAGAGTTTTATAAAGTCAAATCACACATTTCAAGTCAATATCGGTGTCGTGTCCTTTTCACAAAACTGTAAGTTCAGTTACCTCCCAATTTTTTTTAAACATGACTTTCCTCCACATGGTAGCTTGGGAAGGGAGCAAGGTATGTTTTATGTTTTTTTTTCTCTTAAATATGGTTTACCATCATTATTGCTTCTCTTGCTAACGTATGGGTAACCATTAATTTTTTAGAGTGGCAAAACAAAAAAGTAAGGTATAATTTTTTTCATTTTGAGCTTCAGAAGCTTGCTGCAGACAGATGTCAATATATTTTTTTAAGCAAGTTATCCTTCAAATACATTTTTTACCTTCTCTTAGCGCTATAATAAAAGAAAATCGGCTAACCGGAAGAGCGATTTTACTGAATGTTTTAGTTTTCAGCTTTCATGGCGAAAACGACTTCTAGGATTTTCTTTAAACTTGTTATGTTAACTACACTTAATACTTGTAGCTGAGACCTGCATTTTAATTCAGATCAAAAATACAAAATCATGGTGAGCAAGACTAGCTTAAAAGTATTTGGCAAGTAAAGGGTTGTCTATATGTATTTTACCGTCGTAGTTGACTTTGTATATATATATATATCGTTCTCTTCCCTCGTCCAGTCTTACCTTACGAACTCGTAAAATTTGCCTTTATTTTGTACATAATTTTAGTTTAGTTAAGACATTTAATCTAGAGTATTTCTAACTAAAAAATTGATGTTAGGACCCAATTTATGCCGTTTTATGGCTCCACGTTGAGCACCAATTTTGTTGTATGATCCGAATTGGAAGTAACTATACATTTCTATCGTGGGGTCATAAAACGGCATAAGTTAGGACCTAACGATTATTTTTACTTTCTCATAGTCTAACTTAAAAAAAGTATTGCGATCGTGCCAAATTTTCGAAGTTGAGTTTTCACCGGAAATGCACGTTACCGAGGTACCCCTAGTATGAAAAATGTTTCTAGGGAATGGTTTGTCTGCGTGGGGACAAAGTATCTCAAAAACGAAAAATCGCAGTATGCTCAAACTTTGTATTACGTTAGCACCCAACGTAATACAACTTGTGTATTACGTTGAAGGCACCCTCCATCGTATCTGAAACGAATGATTTTTAACTAAACTTAAATGAAGTACAAAGTAAAGACATTTTTACAAATGCGTATATAGTGGTTAAGCGGGAAGCGGCATGAAACGGATATATACATATAAAGACTAACATACATAGACAAAAAAAAACGTAATAATTTCTTTCAAACAACTTTTGACAACTAATGACAACAGCACTATCTATGATTTTGACCTGAATTAAAATTCTGATCTCACTTACTTATTTGAAACCTTTTTTTCGTAAAAATTTATTTTAATGGGGTTCTTGGGAGCTGCGAAGTACTGGAACATACATTTCAGTATAAATAGGTTCCATCATCTTTGTAATATAATAAGGTTACCAAACATTTAGTAAAAGTAAAAACATTGAGTTAAGAAGCACTGTATACTTGCAGTGAGTAAATGTATTAGTTTTGATTCCTGATTTCTTTCTAGTGCTATCAAGTTATTTTATTAATACAAAAAATTAAAGATTAAAAAATAATTCTAAATGAATAAATAATTTATCTTATTATTAATATCTATTTATGTATTAAATAATTTATTCCGCGGCCATTTTCATGAGAAACACTAGAGTTTCCGGGTTGTGACCGCGAAACCACTGACGCGTCTCAACCCGGAAACTCAAGTTTTTTTCAAATTTATAATTCCATTTTTCAATGTTGTTAACAAACAAAAAGATTTTATTGTTAAAAGTAAAATTTTGTCGCTATATTTAAGGATCAAGTATTTAGAATTGTTTTATATATCTATTATATTTAATTTATCTATAATTATCTATAGTTATTAATATCTATAATTCTTTCAAGAAAACTACTAATTTTATAAACTATGGCCAGCTATTATAGCTCATTTGGTCAATATTCTTTGGTTTTGGCACGACTGCGAAACAAATGAAGAGAAAACAAAGTATTTGTA
Source organism: Triatoma infestans (assembly GCA_011037195.1). Taxonomy (NCBI): domain Eukaryota; kingdom Metazoa; phylum Arthropoda; class Insecta; order Hemiptera; family Reduviidae; genus Triatoma; species Triatoma infestans. Next base: position 11,663 of record JAAEAF010008758.1, on the reverse strand, counting down.
GATAATGACCAGCAGAAGGAGAACTTTCCAAAAACAAATGACTGTAACCTTGGAAGAGCAAAATAAAATCTCGTCATTGGATTCGTAGTGAACAGTCACAAGAAACTATAAAATGACATTAAGTGGAGAGTTTTGGTGAGAAGCCGAGCATTCATTGTTAATTGTCCACTTCAATACTTATCTTTCGCCTAGCTAAAGATTGATCGCTGAGAGATGAGAACATTGAAGGCCAAAATCCTTGTAGACTATTGTGATGTATTATTTACAAGTAAGTTTTGAGAAAGGAAAAATTAGTTTTAAGCTAATTAATAAATAAAATTTGATTCAGTTGATTGATGTAAGTAGGTTATGGAAACTGGGTAATTAACAATTAATAAAAAGAGAAATTTCTTGATCTTTTCATCTGTCATTCTTTAGTCTTCACAATTAAATTACTAATTAAATACATTTCTTATTTCGTTAAATCAACTTAATGAAACTTTGTCAAAGTCCTGCCGTCTTTCCACATTCCATCATCTTGTAAAATTCATTCTGCAATTAAGAAAATAATGATATGAAACAACATATATCTAACTCTGCATGATCTGTAGGAGATAAATAATTATATAAAAGAATTTGTTAACCGTTGATGAATTAAGTTATGAAGAAATTTGGTGAGGATCGGTCAAGAAAAAACATTCAATTATGCCAACGTTTCGACCGTTTCCTGTCTTTATCAAGGCTTTAATATATAGAAAGTCGTGATCTTCACGTCGAAACGTTGGCATAATTGATGTTTTTTCTTGACCGATCCTCACTAAATTTCTTCATAACTTAATAAATAATTATTTTGAAATTAGTGATATTTTTGTTTGTCATGTGATCTGATTTTTCCCATGTGAAGCAGTCAGACAAAATTGCAAATTTGAAAGAGACCCACCTTGCAATAAGTGTAATTAAAAAACATCGTTTATATAGAACAAAAATTTTAGATATTCCACAGGATTCAATATGCCGAAAATCGAAATCAATTTTGTTTCATGAAATGAAAAGTGAGGATTTTATTTTAATAGAACCTCAAAAAATGCAGCTCTTGGAAGTAAAAAATCTGGTGTGAAACACTCACACAACTTTCTCTTACTCCAGTACTCAAAATTATAATTGACAAATTTTATAGTTAGTGTACCAAATTTAATGAAATTCGTCGAAAAGTGAAAACACTGTCCAGTAAAACTGTCCGGTTACTAATTTCCTTGAAACTCGGAATTTGGGTCATATATTAATTTCTAGTTATTTCAATTTGGATGACAGAATTGTATAATCAACTGTGATAGCATTTTAAAGAAAAACATAACCCCCCTCCCCCAAAAGTCCCCTTAAATGAATTTATCAGGGGAAAAGTTTCAAATAAAAGTTGTAGCTCTTTATATGTATAGTTAACAACGCTGGTTTAAAGAAAATCGTTGGAGCCATTTTCGAGAAATACCAGAAAACTGAAAATTATATTTCAGTAAAAACGCACTTCCGGTTATCTATTTTTTTTCAAACTCGGAATTTCAACAACATATTTAATTCTAATTAACATTATTTAGATGACAGAATTGTCTAATATACTGAAACAGCAGTTAAGATGAAAACCTAACCCCACCCCTCCCCTAGAAGTGCCCTTAAATGAATTTTCCTGGAGAAATGTTTCAAATAAAAGTTGTAGCTCTTTTATGTGTAGTTGATATAGCAAGTTTAAAGAAAATCTTCGGAGCCATTTTTGAGAAAATTGCAAAAACGTTAAAAAAACAACTAGTAAAGTGGTACTTCCGGTTGAGGAATATTGACACATAACGCACCGTCAGATCCCATGGTGATACCTAAACGTAATATCAAGTTTGAACTTTCTACGATTTTTCGTTTTTGAGCTATGCTGTTCACATACATACACACACGGACACACACACACACACGCACAGACCATTCGCTAAAAACCACTTTTTCAGGGGACCTCAAAACGGATATTTCCGGTGAAAACTAGATATTGAAAATTTGACACGATTACAATACTTCCTCTTACTAGGAGTAAGAGAAAGTAAAAAGTAAGAAACAGGGTAGGAAAAAAACTGCATGATTTTTAACATTTTTAAAAGAAATACAGATATTTAAATTTAGAGTTAACACGCACGCAGCAAGGAAGATCGCAGAAATTTGTAAGCATTATAACATTTTTTTTTTAAATCATAAACACTTTCACATGGGTAAGTACAGTGATGAGTCAACTGTAATGCAACCGCCTTTTTGTTTTCTATTATCTGGTAAAAGGAAGTATTGCGATCGTTCAAATTTTCGAAATTGAGGTTTCACTAGAAATACATATTTTGAGGTCCCCAGAGTTCGAAAATGTAGTTTTAGCAATTGGTATGTGGGGGGGGGGTAAGCCGCAGGAAATTCAACCTGATATTTCGTTTAAATGCCTAAGGACTCGAGAATAAGATTGAGGTAATAAAAATTGGAACTACCATTCATTAGTGGAAAGTTTTAGTTTTTTATGACTTTCTCGAAAGCGGCTTCATCGATTTTCTTTAAACTTTGTATTAACATACATACATCTACGATTTTATCCGCATAACATGCCTCATTTTTTTGGTTCTGACCGGTTTCGGATGCTCATCCATTGTTAGAGTAAGATCATTTATAATCAACACGTGTGGGGACGTGACTTTAACTTACGTTTCTGGCAAGCACCACCACACTGATTGATTGTATCATATCAATAGAACAAAAATGCAACACGGTTTATAAATGAGAGGCCTTAGAGCTTATTATATCGGAGAGCTCAATGGGTCGAAATGGGGGCTTCAAATGTTTCGAAAAGCACGATTAGATTAAGTTAGCTAAGAATAGTGAATAATGAGGAACCGTAGCTCCAATTCAATTTTGGTAACATAAAATGTTATGAAGGACAATTAATACTAAATATGTACTTACTTGCAAATACTTGTAGAGAAAAATAAAAGTTTCAGGATTTGGTGTACAATCGGCTGCATTGTTGCCAACTGCTCTCTTACCCCCCCAGTTGGGTGTAAATGTTAATTGTGCAAGTGTGTAATGAAGAGCAAGAAGTACTATTACACTGGTAGCTAACAGACTGGTGGCCATTTTCATTAGCTAAAACAATAGAAGATAAAGTTATGATAAATTAAACATTATTCACTTGTCTTTTTGCTTCATTGTTGGTTTTACGACTTTGTGTTTGACTGGTTGTGATTGGATTTTTAGGTATTGCGTTATCTGTTCTCTGATGACAGTCCATGATGTGTTACTAGTAGTCTTATGAAATGTCTGTATAATGTGTTTATTTCTTTTCTTTTCAAGTTCTGTACCGGATAATTCATTAGTCTTTTTTAATAACATAAGATAGCCCGTTCCATACATAAGTATTAGACCTACTAAGCTCAGTACAAAAATTTCTGCAAATTTCTTTACATTTTGGCCAAGAATATATTATATGTGGTAAATGCGCCCCTAAATTCATAAGTTTGAACTCTCTTAAAGTGCTACTTCAGTGCAATTTACGGTTGTTAATACTTATATAATAGTTTGATAGATAGAAATGTTTATTTGAAAAATAATACAAAATTCTTTTTTGTTATAAACATCTAGAGACATGAACAAGGTCCGTCTACCGGGTTGGCCTTAACAATATAGAACAGTTGGTTAACTTTAAACATATTTTGTGAAACAATAATTAATTTTTATTATATTTTTCCTTATTTTCTAATAATTAAATTCTTGAATTAATTCAAGCCTGTAATCGTAGGCTACTTTTATGTATTTATACAAAGCAATCCAATCTTTACCATTTAAATAATTAACTAATTCGGATCGACCCAGTGTTTTTTGAAAGTAAGAACGCCTAAATTCGCTTAAAATGGAACAAATACCCAAAAAATGAAAAAAAATCCTCCTTCACGCCCATATTACACAAGGCACATTTGTAACGTCCCTCTTCTCGACTGACAGAATAATTTAATTTAATTAACTGTCCTCTAGCTCTGAAAATAGTTCTCAAAAAATAATAACTTATTTTTATCAGTAAGGTAAGCATTTTCACCTAAATCCCTAGACAGGTCGATATACAAATTATGAAATACTGATTTAGATGCCCTTTCTATTAATTTATTTTTGAATTCGGAGACAATACGTTCACATAAATTTATTGTCCTTTTGAAATTTAGACCACATGGTTCTTCCGGTAATGTACAATCAAATTTTAAACATAACTGTTGGAAGTCTCGAAACCAATGTAATTTTCTGTTTATAATTTTTTTTACTAAAAACTTTGGCAAACGATTGTCAGGAAGATTTAACACTTCAACAATGTAGTTAATATGTGTTCTGAGAGTATCTATAAACATTAATTTTGTATCAGACTCTAAATAAAGTATGAAATTTGGTGTGGATAAAGGGAGAGCGACAAGTCTTTTTATAAAATACAATTGAACTCGCTCGACTTCGTCATACCGCTTTATACCCTAGATCTCTGAGGCGTAATGCAAACACGCTTTTGTCACCGACCTGAACACTTGAAACTTGGATGACAAGGGAACATCATTATGGTTCAGGAACATTCCCCACAAAGTACATATTCCAAATTTAGTACTTTGTAACTTTTCTTTTAAATGCTTTTTAAAATTTAATTGAGGCGTTATGCCCACACCAAGATATTTATAATAATTTACCACCTCATCGCGCACTCCTTTGTAAAACCATCGTTCGCATGCCGCCAATTTTCCTCCTTTTCTGAACACTATTATTCTCGACTTATCCAGATTAACACAGATTCCAAAGCTCACAATATTCTTCGACTTGTAGATCATATTTTGTAATGTTTTCGGAGCGGTAGCAACTATACAAACATCATCCGCATACAATAAACATTGCACATTTAGGTTGTCAATCCAGACTCCCCCATCCAAAAAATCAGGAAGATCGTTAACAAAAAGACATAATAACAAAAACCGACCTTTGTTTCAAAAGTAGAAGTTAATCCATTTTTCGTCCACACAGCAGATCGGGTTTCCCTAAATAGACTTTGCAAAATGTTGATAAATTTATGGGAAACATCATTATTGTACAACAAATCTCTTTCCCGGGAGTCAGAGTCTATAAAAAACCAGTAGACTTTCTTCCCTTTTCCTTCAGTTTTTAAATTTACAATATTTAACAGGTTAAATATATTATCAATGGTACTATATGAATTGCGAAAACCTGCCTGGAATTCCGTTAATTTATTTTCTAAGTTTACCCAATTTTGCATACGATTTGAAAGCAAGCTAGTAAATATTTTTAGAATGGTATCGAAAAAAGAGATCCCTCTATAATTTAACACATCATTTCGATCACCTTATTTGTGTAAGGGGAATATAATGCTATTCTTAAAAGTTTGAGGAACTACTCCTGTGTCATACATATAATTGAAGCAATTTAACATAATATCTTGGAAATTTGGAGGGCTATTTTTATAAAACTCGTAGGGTAGTCTATCGTAACCGATGCCTTGTTGCATTTTCCTTCTTACTTAAATAATATTAAGTACATTAAATGCATTGCTGGAATTTCAGGTTGACGAAAATCAATTAACCGCTCAGCTTTCTGAGTTTTTAGAATTTTCTCGAAAAGTGCCCCAACCAAGGCTGAATTAACCAATAAACAAGTAAAACAAATATCTAGGGCCCGTAATTCGGAGGGAACGGGATTCAATTGGGCCCCGCGCTTGTGAAAATTGTCAGTGTCTCTGATTATTAACTGTGAAGACTCGGGTTTCAAATCCCGGCGAAGTCAAGGGATTTTTCATATTTCATTTTCATTCATAGAATTATCTCATTACCTCATAACAAACACTCGGTTGTTGGCCCAAGTTACCTAAACAAAAAATTGTTTATTATAATATAAATGGGACCAGATTTTTAATTTGTCTAGGATCTGCTAGGGGCTTAATCCGGCCCTGGCCCCAGCCATTTTGTTTAAACTCGAAATGTCACATTGCTTACGATACTGTATCTGCACAAGGTTATTATTTAACACTTTAATACATGAAGTTACAAAAGACAGTAATTAAACAGGGGACTCATAACCATATATTTTGGTGAAAACTAAATTTCCAAAATTTGACACAATAGCAAAATGAAAAATATGCACTTAGGCCATAGATTTGCAGTCAATAAATTATCAACTCTTTACTTTCGCGGGTGACTTTGCAGGTTCTAAGTTCCAGTGAAAAGAATCTCCAACACAACAAGAACCAACTTAAAAATAGTCTGGAAAACAAGGGTATGGAGATTAATACAACGAAGACTGAGACTGGTAACAGAGAGCGGAAGAATGAAGCATCACATCCTAATAAATAGGAAGGGATTGAACAGTCAGCTTGTGTAGTATCCGAGCGCACATATCCAACAGAATGGCAGTGTAGATAAAAAAATTAAAGAAAGAATAGCGGCACCGGGAAAGTTTTTCCAGACCACGATACACTGCTTTCTGTTATTACTTTTGCTAATAATAAGAGGAAGTATTGCGATCGTGCCAGATTTTCGAGTTTTCACCGGAAATATACGTTTTGAAGTCCTCTGAGTCCAAAAAATGTTTTTTAGAAAATGGTGTGTGTGTATGTATGTTTGAAAAGAACATCTCAAAAATGAAAAGTTGCAGGCAGCTCAAACTTGGTATCCGTTCAAGTACTACCACCGATGCAGGCACGAAGATTTCGGGCAAAATCCATCAACCAGAAGTGCCACTTAACTAAATGGCCTTTTCAGGATTTTGTGATTTTTTCGGAAACAGCTCCAACGATTTTCTTTTAACTTGGTATGTCAACTACACACACCAGTAGCTACAACTTTTATTTGAAACATTTCTCCAGGAAAATTCATTTAAGGGCACTTTTGGGGGAGGGTTAGGGGTTATGTTTTCCTTTCATGTTCAACAATGTGCTATACAGTTGTGTCAACTAAATAATATAATTAGAATTATAAAAGAGGCCAAAATTCCCAGTTTGAAGAAAATCGGTTTAGAGGAAGGAAGCAACTTTGCTGAATAGGTTTTTCAGTTTTTTGTGATTTTCTCCATAAAAATGCCGATTGTTTAAAACACTAATAAGAATTGTAACTGTGATGAAAATTTGCCATTTCGCTGTAAGAGAAAGTTTTGTGAGTGTTTCGCACACTATTTCACACAATAGAATGATGAGAACTGCAAATGGTAAACTAAGTTTCCTATACCAATCTCGTATTAACTTTTAAAAAACCGGCAATTCCAGAAAAACTTCGATTTTATATCTTGTGAGACTCGGGCCGTAAAAACCGAATCCCCTATTATCTTCTCATGCTACCGATTCCGTCATACTTGAAAATATTGTCAGATAAAGAAATACGGAAAATGTGGTGAAGGGCATTTAATACCTAAGTTAATTCCAGCCGCATTAAAAATTATTTAATAACTATTAATTAATTAATAACTATTACTTGTTAAGTTTAATTATATTAAAATAATTAATTTTATTAACATAAAGTGACGGATTTAGTAATTTGATCTTTAAAAAAATATAATACTTACTTGATGCTAATTTAACTGGGATAGGAGAGCTACCTGAGCAGGAGCTATGACTTGAGAATGAGATCTATTTCTCTTTGACTAAAATATATATATCCTTAGTGCTGCTAAAAAAAGGTTTCAATCAAAAACAATGGAATTTTTCCAGCTTCTGAAGTATTTACATGGCTTCACATTGCAAGCAAATATCAGCAAATGAAAAGAATCAGCGTAATGTATTGGTAATTATATTTTGTTTTGTTTAAATTTATGTAATTACATCACAAACTGCATTGTCAGCAAAACAATTTGGTATGAAACACTCATATAACTTTCTCTTACGGTAATTAACAAATTTTCTTCAGAGTAGCCTTAATATTACATATAATTAAATATAGTGCTGGGAAATCATATATTAAACATATGGGTTTTTAGGGCATACAAGTTACCTGAATTTTACTATATTGTAGACGACGACCAGAAAGCGCTACTAACAGTCCCGAAAAAAATAAAAAGTCAGTTTGCAGATAATCCTGTCATAGATCCCCCAGAACTCCCTAAAAAGAATTTTACTGAAAAACTGAGTCGCTTAAACTGATTTTGCTCTATGCAAGGCTGTGTTATCAAAACATCCTGATGATGGGCGAAAGCCCGAAACCATACTACAAAATGAAGGAGGAGATTATAACAGAAAATATCTCTGATATTTCAAATGAAATTAATACGTTTGCATATATGCCTAGTATTCTAGAGCTCGAAGCCTTAAGAGCCTATTTGAGGAATCTCAACCTAAAGGGGCTCCCCTGTTTGCTAGATCTATTTCTCTAAGCAGTTTTATGATATGACGTCCCAGAGGGTATCCCAATCTAACAACAGAATAACACCTACACCAATACTCGATCACTCACAAATACACATTGGGTCTGAAAAGGTAGGGAGTTTATATGCAGCTATTTGGTGTTAGCCTATCCAGGCAGACTCTAGCTCACCACCTATACTTACTTATACACAATAACACTTATATATTGTCCTTACACTTATATAGCTCACACTCATACTTATATACATTGTCCTTTTTACAGATAACCACATTCGAAATCAATATTATGAAGACAAGGGAGCTACAATACGTAGTTCTTTTAGATCTTAGTGTAGTTGCTACATAGCCACTCCATCCACGGAACTTGTTTCTTTGCCACTGTCCTTGTTATTATGTCGATTAGAAAAAGATTATGCACATGCTTTTTTCTTAATAAAATGTTTAATGTGGTTATTCATTGCGTGGTAGCTGATTTATATTTTGACTATCTCAGCGGGCATATTTGGCCCCCCAACTTTTTTCCGCACTTGCTAGCTATTAGTTACATACACATATCACTATGTAATACGTTAAAATGACCATTGTATATTTGAGGTATGTACATATAACTGTCTTGGTCTTTCCGTCTATGTGGATATTGAGAATTTTTCATTAACTTTAAATTTTGAATGAAATAAGATTCAATATTTTTGGGCTATCGGGGCATGAAGATGTAAACTGAGTGTATATATCATTTCATGAATATGAAACAATTAACTTATTTTTTTCATTAGCTAGGTTTTTAAATAAATTGATTAATGTGAAAAATGTATTAAATAAATCTATTAATTAAACTAAGAAGAAATGCAAATATTACGATAATTCCGATTCCACTAATTAATGGACAACACTGATTCGGTATCAAATAAAAAAAATGGTGACGGTAAATGTTTTGATAACTTGCAGTGTTGAAAATTGTATGTTTTGTTTTAGTACGTAGAATATTATTAATGCCTTTCTAAAATAATGGTATGTAAGTTTGTTTAATTATTGAAATTTGGTAGCGTTACTTAGATTTCGTAACTAGATTTCATTTAACTTTTCAGTTGTAACTAATTTCTTTGATATCTTGGAAAAACAAGTTTGTAATGCTTGATGAACTTAACCTTCCGTTCCATTTTTATTTTAAAAAGTAATATAACAGTTGCAAATTTTACCTGAATCTACTGAGTTTCTTGAACTTTTAGAAACATTTAAACCCAGGTAGTAGTTTGTAATTAAATTTTGTCGTAAAGAGTAAAAAAGTATTACATCATATATCAGCAAACTTTTTTTTTATATAATTACGCCTAAATTTTGTGATCATCACGAAATGTAAGGTATTAACAGTAAATTCACTAAAACATTCATGTTAATCTCTTTAATCAGAAAACATCAGTAGTTCATAGTTATATTCCATGAAATAGTTCGGTTAATTGATGCTTATCTTTCTATTTATATTTTTCTTTCCAGGATCAAATATGAATTGTGTGTACAAATGAAAAGATATGATGAGATTAATATTGTAATTATGTTGTAATAAACTTTTGAAAATATAAAATCCAGGTAACAAAAGTTTTTATACTTCTTTTTAATTTTAAATCTATCTTTGAGCTCTTGTTGCACTAAAAAGAGGTAAATAATATATTATGTCCTATATCGCTCTTGCAATTGGTTTCTTTATCCTCTGTAATTTATGCAGGGTCTATAAATTTGCATAGCGCAAATTTTCTTAAAAATCAGGTATAAACAACAAAGCTTATAAAAACTTAAAATCTGATTAAATCTAACGATTACCAACTTGTCCTAAAATTTAAGGTACAATAAAAAGCATTAGGAACAAATTTTTAAAAAGCTGATGTGAAATAATCACAGGACTTTCTCTTATTGTATTTCTCCAGTTTTATTTGCAAAATTTTCTTAGAAGTTGGAATTTTTACTAAGTATATAGTTGCCCAGAATACTGCACAGGTGGTGGAAGCGCGAGTTACTGAAGTGGCAGTTTGTAGGCAAACCTATCGTCGCAATTCTCCCGGGATGAATTCTTCCAGAAATATATTGTAAATAAAAATATTAGATCATAGTATGGAGTAATTGATATAATAACCTAAAAAAAAAAAATTGTTGGAGTCATTTTCGATAAAAGTGGAAATAACTGAAGTATTTACATCTTTTACTGATATCGTTATTTATTCTTATATAAGTAACTACAATAAAATTTAAGCCCAAATATTAAAAGGCGCTAAAGACATTATTTTGAACTATTTTAAAGTTGCAATAGTAACAGCGTGTTGCTAACACTGTGTAGCAGTAAAAGAAATAAACCTTCATATGAAAGAAAGAACATAAGCGTCCATATGTAGTTACACAAATCTGACTTTTATCACTGAATTTATAACAATTCTAAGAGACAAACCGTATTTAAACTTTACTAAGTTTAAATTGAATTATTACTAAACGTTTATTTGATTCTAAAATCACATATAAATAAAGATAGTGGGAAACTGCATTATACTTTTTGGTTTTGAGGACAAAGGGATTACACGAATGTGATTTGATTACGTTATGTGTCATTATCAATCACCAACACAATTTTTAATAACATTTTAGAGTTAAGTAAGATGTCACAAATGCTCAGAAGAAAATCAGGAACTTCAATGCACAGTTGGAATGGACAATTATCCTTCAAAAATGATGATTCTCTTGAAATTTTGCGAAATGATTCTTCTATTTTTTATGAGACCAATAATATTGAAGGCTTAGTAATTAGTTTCCCTTTTTTAAATCGTTGTGGAAAGGCATGTTGTTCTTTTCTGTTGAAGTTGCTAGGTTGATTTGATAAGAAAGCTTTTTTATGTACAAGCTGTCGATCTGTAAACTTTTTTCGTTTTTATAAGTGGCAGAAGGCATTTTGTTTAAAAGGTTACTAAGCCATTCATATTAGGTAGGTGTATTTGTAATTTTTCTGTAACAACAATTGATCCAGATTTTTTTTTTTACAGAATACTGGACAGAAATAAACAATGCACTTTTAGATGTGTTGGCAGAGTTATTATAAGAAGTAATTTATATGGTATTACTCAAGGCTAGGAAAGCTTGGAAGATGGTCAGCTTCATCAATAAATTATTATTTTTTTAATTATTATTATTTTTAAACTCAAAATTACAAATATTTAAAAATTGTATTGATGATTTGATCTGTAATACTGAAAAATCTTATTTGAAATTTCACTGATGCATTATTATTCGGTTTCGTGCATCATCAGGG
>JAAEAF010008757.1:32873-68047 GCA_011037195.1 Triatoma infestans | reverse complement strand
AAATATGACATACTCTTCCACAAGAGTAGTGGAATAGGGAGAGAATAGGGGAGATGTCACATGGAGTGTGGTCCTTTACTCGCCTCTTACGACATCCTGGAAAGGAGCTGGCTCTACTCTAAACCCGGGAGCCTGCAGGGGTAATATGCGTAGTTAGTATGCGAAGTTTAATGAAAATTGTTGAAGATCGATAAAATTGCGATAAACTGAAAAAAAAATTAATTCAGTAGAGTCGTACATTTGATTCATGAGATTTGATCGAAACGTTCTTGCAGTAACAATACCTAAATGGAATAAGTCTCCCGTGATTATTCGTTTTTTTTTTTCTCTCTCACATTTATCCACACACGAACACCCACAAATACAGCCTCAAATATATATATATATATATTAATAATTTATATATATTAACAATTAATATATATATTAATAATTAACCATCGACCAAAAATAGTTTTATTATTTTACTTCATTAAAAAACAAAGATTCTAGCGGAAAAGTCGTAAGTTAACTGTATTTTCTTACAGCAGTAAGAAACTTCTTCAACCTTTTTAGTAAAAAGTACCGCACCAGTAATAAAACTATTTAGTTTGTATAAAAGTGTGTTCTATATAATACAACACAATAATAGTAACAAATAGAACTAGTTCCCGTTTTAGACTATTAATAATGCTGTTGAGGAATGTGTAAAGGATATTATGTAAGTACGTAGCATATTATAGTCCCCTCGCTATTGTTAATATATGTTTTCGTTTCTCATATCACTGACTTTTTTTTGTGTGGCAATTGATAACGGTTAATCATATGTCCTTCTTATTAATCATATTTTTTATAGCGCTAAAGATTAAGAAACTTGTAAAATATCCTCAATTAGTGTTATTATTTTTTGTACCTAATTATTGTAGAAACTGCTGAGAAACACTTACATGACGTTTTCTTACTGCAATTAATATAAATTATAGAAATTATGATCCAATTTTTTTTAAAATTAGATATTTTCAGTTAGCCTTAAATGAATACAGAGGTAAGGTAATAGGTGACATGATTACATTATCGTTCAGAAGAGGGCGCCAATAATATACATAACATTTGAAACTTAACGTTCACAGATTCCTAAGAACCCGTTTAAACAGACCCCACTACGTAATAGGGCTCATGGCAGACACCTTTTGTAGAATCTGAGAGACAGCGTAAGAAACACCCTTCCATCGTAAAGACAGATTGTTTGGGTTGTGAGGAAATTAGGTTCAGGAACTTTGGTGTTGGAACAGAATGCCTCTATGGAAGAGCTTAGGCTGTTCCCCTTTAAGGATATGGTCCGATTTGTTTGGACTGCGGTGAATTTTAGATAGTTTAGACACCGGTCTGGATTTTTGTTTTAGGCCCGGTTTGTTGTTGTTTTTCTGTGTTTACATGTGTGCAAATAGCATTCCCAGATTTATTGAAGGCAATTCCCAAGGAAATTGAGCCCTTTTGGCGAAAATTTTGAAAAACCCAGTAAAATCGCATTCCCAATTAATCAATTTTCTTCACATTTGGAATTCTAATATAACATTTAATGCACATAAAAATGTGAAACCATTATAATGTGATTAAGTGGTACTTTAGAGGACGCTTAAAGTTGTAAGTCACTCTATTGTTGATGCATTTCGACCAAAAACCTCTTGCCATATGCAGTAATGGCGCCCAGACGGAATATCACGTTTGGGCTTCCTATGATGTTCCGATTTGAGATATTTTGTTCACACACACACTAACACACATAATATATATAGAACATTTATTAAAAACATTTTTTCACACTCAGAAATCCTCAAAACAAGTATTTCTCGTAATGGTCGCAATACTTCCTCTAGACTAGAGAGAAAGTAAAAAAAATGAGTTAACAATTGTTAATTTGGATATTTGAAGAAATAACTGCTGACAAGGAGTTTATGTACTCGTAACTTTCAACAGAAATCCTGAATCGTATTATGTCGCTAATTACCCAACCAGTATGATCGGATTTCCTATTGTCTATCATCTAGCATGTTAGTTCACAATGCCTATTGCAATAATACAATAAGCTATTAAGAGATATGCGAAAAATAATCCATAATGGCGAGAAAAAAGTTCAAAGTAAAATAAATACAAAACGTAAAATTGCACAACAATATTTGCACAAAACACAGCGAATTTAAATACTGTATCATTTAAAAATAATTTTTTTAATTGTTTTAAAATTAATATTGTAGAATTAAATTAGTGCTTAGTATTTGTTTAGTAGTCATTTTTTTCTTTCCCTCTCGATTTACATATTTTAGATTTAGACCAAACACTTTATCATAAAGTCCAATAAGCACTGGACAAAAGTGCAAGAAGAGAGTGCAAGTTGATAAAATTTTGTTTAAAAGAAGTACACTTGTAGATAGATGGAGGTTGAGAAAGCTGATCAAGCAAATCCTGAAGGTTGTTTTCTCTCTATACTCATCCTCCTTCATTTAAATAATCCTGTGATCAGTATCACTGACCACTTGATCTTCTGGATGTCTAATGAAGATTATTATTAAGTAACATGAACCGTAGTGCTAAACAAACTTCTTCATTTACAACTTTGTTATGTGTACGACTTCTTCTGGTGGCTGCCACAGAATGCAACTGTAAAATTCTCAATGAAAACTGAAAAAATAAACATCATTTGTAAAACTAAAGGAAAATGGAATGAGAAGAAATGGCAATGACCTTTCGTCCCTAGCCGCTAGCTTAGATTGTCATGAGGGTTTATTAAATGTAATTTGATAATGACTCTTGATTTAAGCATCCCATTTAATTTCATGGAATAAAAAAAATACAGATACAAAAAATTATTAACTACACGCAGAATATAAGTAAGTTAATCATGTATGTTGCACTTACATATATAGACCTTTATATGAGAACGTTCACATGAAATTTTTTAAAAAGATTGCATGTTGCACTAAACTTAATAAACTGAACATTTCAAACATCTTTCTTTTTTTCTTTTTCTTTTTTTTTACATATCTGTCTGAAGTGTATAATTATGTAAAACGAAAACATAATGAGGCAGCTATTAAATTAAATTTGAAAATTAAGCCAAAGATGATAATTTGATGGTCTGGAAAGGTTGCACAAAGACATCATATCTAACTAAAGTGATAGTTGATTGGGTAATTATGGAAAATGTTCCCTTAATAAAATATTAAAAAGGTTTAACTAAACTGAGAAAGAATAAAGGACTTCTGTAACTTTTTAAAAAGAAAAAGTGCCTTCAACCTAAGAGAATTTATTTTACGACTAGCGAAATCGTAAATATCCAATTGTTGCTTATTTGGTCTGATGTGTTCACACGACTTTCTGTTAATGCTGTTAATACAATTTTATGATAAATTTTCTTAAACTTGGCTACTTTACTTAGCCTAACATAAATACAGAGGTTGTAGAAATACAAGGCAATAATAGTGATGTTATTACACGGAAATCCAGAAGAGAGCGCTAATAAAATCGAACAAACCTATGTAACATTGAATAACGTCATAGACTGCTCAGAACTTCTAAAATCAATTTGGCCAGAAAAATGTTTCAAAAAATAGTGATAAATTTATAATATTATCTTTCAAGCTTCCGCGGCCATTGCCCATGTAGAACACTTAGGTTTTCGAGTTGAGATCGCGGTCAAACCAATAAAAACACTGGCAAAAAAACAAATCACTGACACGGTCTGAACTCAAAGACTCAAGTGTTTTATACATTTATATTAGTGGTTTTTTTTAATTTAAGGCGCATCAACATCCATCGTCTTTGGCGCCCCGAGCCTTCTCAGTGCACTGCCAGTCTCAGGACAGTGTTCTCTCGTTACAGACAACACTGTTCATCACCAGACTGTGAGCTTTAGAGGCTTAGAGGCTTCTAAGGGCAGCACAGCTGTACTCCGCGTGGGAGTCCAGTACGCTAACCACTTAGCTATTCCCTTCCCTCATATGGAAATGGAAATGGCATTCCAAGTTTTAAGAAAATCATTATAACGTTTGAGAGAAAATTAAATTAATTAATTTTCACAACCTATTCAAGTAAAGTTGCATTTCCGGTTAACAAATCTTCTCTAAATTTGTAATTCTAGTAATACGATTATTGTTCATATTATATGGGAAACAGAACCCATACACTGATGTAGTACTATAGAATAAACTTTGCTGCTCCCCTACTCCCAAAAACCCTTAAAAAATTGTTTTTCTGAAAATGCTTCAAATAAAAAGTGATAGTCATCTATGTGGGCGAAGAGTATACAAAGTTTAAAGAAAATTGTTGGAGCAAAAAAAAAAATTCAGTCAAGTTGCACTTCTGATTTATGAATTTGGACCTTTTGAACTTTCTTCGTGTTTACATGTGGTGGTAGTACTTCTAAACGGAATATCGAATTTGAGCGCCTTGCGAATTTTCGTTTTTGAAATATTTTGTTCACACTTACACACAAACAAACCATTCTGTAAAAAACATATTTTTTTTTCTATATATATATATTTTTTTTTTCCTAGGGTTCTGTACCGCGACCATTCTTGATCTATTGTACCCCCTCTGATGCCTAAGATAAGCTAGCTCATCTATAACACCCTCTCCAGGTTTAACTCCCTGAGGAATCTCAGGATCCTGGAAGGTTCTAGGGTAGGTATTTCTTCCTCCCCTATCTGGTAACAGCCCAGATTACTAAATCTTCTTTGAATGACGGCATCACAGTCCGTGAGGAGGTGTATCGGAGTTTCCTCCGCCTCTCCACAGAATCTGCATATGCCGTCACCTACTAGGCCAAGCTTTCTCAGGTGCCCCCTGAGTCTGCAATGCCCCGTAAGGAATCCCGTAAGAATACGGATCCTATTCTTACTCAGACTGATGAAGGTTTTCGATCTTTCCTGGTTATAACCGCCCAGACAGACCTTGGCCTGCCTCAGTCCCGGGATGGTGTTCCAGACACGAGCTCTTTTAGCCACCTCCTCCTTCTTGATGTCTTCTAGAAATACTTGGTCACTGACTCCACAAAAGGGCTCTGGCCTAATAAGAGGAGATACAGCGCCTTCCTTTGCCAGGGCGTCAGCTGCCTCATTACCTTCCACGCCGACATGTCCCGGCACCCAATGCAGGGTAACTTTATTGCTCCTGCCTAGTTCATTAAGTTTGCCTAGGCAATCCCATACCATTTTAGAACTGAGTACGTAAGAGGTCAGTGCTTTAATGGCCGCCTGACTGTCGGATAGGATAACTATCTCCTGATTCCGATATCCCCGATCAAGGTTCAACTGAGCGCACCTTCCAAAGCGTAGATTTCCGCCTGGAAGATGCTAGAAAACTTGCCCATGGGTTCTGAGTGTTTGATTCTAGGCCCAAACACCCCTGCCCCGGTTCCTTCGAGGGTCTTAGACCCATCTTTGTACCACTTAATGGCATGCTTGCTAATACTGTCCAGGGTGGGTCCGAGCGGTCCCTGTGTACCTCTCTATATGATTCATCACACGTCTTTGCTGATTGATGATAACCAATGTGCGACTTTTTTTTATATATATATACTCAGGAAACCTCAAAACATACATTTCCGGTGCAAACGAAGTTTCGAAAATTTGACACGATCGCAATACTTCCATTTGCCAAGATTAAAGTGAATGTAAAAAGACAAAAAGCTATATGAAATTTAAGAGCAAAGTGATAAAAATAATAATATAAAAGAGAATAATGGTTATTAATTTCTATTTGTCCTGAAAGGAAATAAGAATCAAGACTTTCTAAACTTCAGTATGACTTTCAAATTTGAAGAGAAATTAACAAGCTAAAAGCATAAGCAGGAAATCATTTGTCCCAAATTAAATTTTGAAACTAACCGCATTAATTCCATTTTAAAAAGAAATTAAAAGACTTTAAGGAATACATTATGTTTTTTATTCGGTTACGACCTATAATGCAAGCTAGGAACAGGATCATGCTCAATGTCTCCACAAGTATACACAGGCATTAATAGCCAAATAAATATAATTAATGTGAGAAGGAGAGAGAATTAGAGAGAATGGATTTTAAGATGAAATAAAGTAGAATATATGCTGAACACTGTGTAATGAAAAGAACACACAAACTGGAAGGACTTTACAATAGGTAGTTACGTACCGATATATATATATATATATATATATATATACAGACTGGCTGAGTGATGAGAAGGTATTAGGTTGCTGACTAGTTGTAAACTGGTCGTAAACTCTGTCACTCTATTTATATGAATTGAATTGACCCTTCCTAGTCTGGCCTGGGTGGGAAGTAACTAAGTTTCTGATTCATGTTTGCGTATCTCCGCTCTTCGGATCCTATGAATCTATAATGATTCGGACCCCATTATATAAACAATAAAAAACCAACGGAATGATTAACAAAAGAGGTCGTATAGACAAAAAAAAATTCGTTATCTTTCCATTGGTGTATTACACATACAAAATAAAAGGAATCAATTGGTTTGTAATTTTTGTAGCAATATTATCAAAGTAGAATATAAAATCCACTGTATAAATAGCTCCCTGCGAAGCGTTCTGAATTGACATAGTGTCTGCACCACTACAGAGTAATGTACAAAGATAAAAGGAAAATTGATAAGGACCTACCTCTGAGAAAAGACACACCACAAGCTTCAAGATGGCTAAGAAGACTGAATCAATGTAAAAATAAAATGAATACTTGGAGACTAAATAATTGGCTAAATTAACACTAAAAATACTCAGTGCAATCAACAATTAGTTTGTAAACTAGCACGTGTAAAAAAAAAATCGTATGACGTGGAAAAGTTCAAGGTTGGTGAGGAAAGCCACTTTCAATTTCAAGTTCTCAAACTACATTTGGTAACGGGTTTATTGAAGTTCGTATTTAAAAAATCTTACATGACTCTGTTACTGCTAAATCACAATTTTTATTAACAGATTTTCTTTATACTTGGAATATTTATTAAACGATTTAATGTCTTTAGGAAAATAAATGGAGTCAATTTCGAAAAAAATCAATACAAAAAACTTCCAGTACAGTGAGTGCCCTTCCGGTTGGGGGACTATGACTGAAATCTTCGGGAAAGATGCGGTGTTAGTACCTAAACGGTGCATCAAGTATGAGCTTTCTGCAATTTTTCTTTTGCCAGATATTTTGTTCACATTCACATACAAAACTCTCTCACTCTCTCCCTCTCTCGCTCTCTCTCTCTCACATACACGATCGTTAAAACATTTTTTTCGTCCTTAGAGGACCTCAAAACATGTATTTTGATGAAAACTCAATTTCGAAAATTTGACATGATCGCAATACTACGAAGATAAACTAAAAAGTAATCAATAATCATAATACGAAGTCCAATAAAGTATAATGGACAAAACTTCAAGTGTCTTAGTATATATATATATATACATATTTATATATAGCGTACTGGACTCTAACGCGCAGGACCCGGGTCGAGTCCTAGCTGGGCTGCCCTTAGATTTGTTCATCCTAGAAGCCTCTACAGCTCACTTACCGGTGATGCACAGTGTTGTCTGTAACGAGAGAACACTGCCCGGAGGCCGGCAGTGTACTGAGAAGTCTCCGGGCGCCAATGGCGAAGACCATACATGTTGACGCATCTTAAATAAAATATATATATATAATCAAAAGAAAATTCTTAGTTCGGCTTTAAGGTGGAAGATGAGATGGGAGTGTTCATATTTAGACCCAGTAGAAAAAGTTAACGCTTTCTTCAAATTATCAAAATATTTAGTTTTCACTGCAGAATTAGAGGCTATAAGGGAAGCCCCTAATACATACAAACATTAAAATGTTTACCAAATTGTATAATTATTTCATACTGTCAATATAATAAATTAAAATCGATTAAAATACATAAAACAATATAATTGTAATAGTATATATGTGGCTACTTTGGGACCGGAAGTCTTTGCCCCCCACTAATTGACGTCAGACCAGAACTAATATTTCCCACTCCTTAACCACTGTCCGGAAATTTCCTATCCTCCTTCCTGTATTTTTTCGTTTTGTTTTTTCGGGTTTTTTTTGGTCGTAGGAGCCCGGAGCCTTCTCAGTGCACTACTGCCGGCCTCCGGATAGTGTTCTCTTGTTACAGACATAGTTACTGGAAGTGCTTCTAGGAAGAAAAAAATCTAAAGGCAGTAAAGCAACTGGACTCGATCCCAGGACCCCCGCTTGGAAGTTCACTATTCCCTTCCCTAAAATATTTTATATAACTTTTTAAATTTAAATTTAAAATATTTTAAATATTAAAAACATTTAATTATGCTAAATTAAAAATACTCTGGCCATTGCCGTATAAATGCCTCGTTAAAAATATTTTAATTTTAAAATATATAAAAATACTTTTAATTTGCACCTCTTCGTCTACAGGAGAATGGGACAGAAAACATTCGGACTATGGTTAAGGAGTGGGAGATGTTAATTTCGAGTAGTGGGGAGAAAGACTTCCGGTCCCAATGTCGCCACATATATATAAATGCTACTAACCATATAATTAATATAATGTAAATATTAATCCAATTAAAAAGTATAGGCAAAACAGTAGAGTTGGTGTGTAGTAAGGCCCACTATGGCGGAATAGAGGGCGATGAGCGTGGATGTTCTGGCACAAACAAAAGCACTAAAGGCCATTAGTCCCATATCTTGTCCTCATTCTGACTTTAAAGCCTTTATTAGAAAGAAAATCAATGAAAAATGAAAAATGTCAAAAGATTTACACCGAATCTGCTAAAGGTCAATTCCATAGTCCCTGCTGTGTAGCCTTTAAATCTTGGTTTCTATAAGTAAGTCTCCATATTCTAAATTATTTCTCCTTCTTATCAACAGACTCCTCCGTAGCAATCATAGTATCTAAGAAATAGTAAGAAATATCTCCATAAAGTAGGTAAAACTAAATCTATACACTCAGAAATATTTGGATTCAAAATGTAAGTTATTTACCTTTTCATATGACTATCTCAATTTTTTTTTTAAATATAAAAGCATATTAATATTATTAGTATTCCTCTAAATAATAATAAGATCTATTTGATAGCAATGTATTCGCTATTAGTGTAAACTGATGCCTCCATCCCCTGCAATTAGTGTCAAGTTAGTTAACCAAACAAAAATTGAGGTCGGAATTTATTCTAATAGAAAGTTAATTATTTTACTTCGCGATTAAAATAGATCCCCATAATGTCCAACTGCTGTTATCAATTTTATATTACCGAAATGTTCTATTAAGGAACTTCCACTAGTAACATTTTATTTTAGTTGTATTTTCAAATTTCAAGTAAGAGCAAAAGAGACGAAGTTTCACCGCTGAGAGGTGGTGATCTTTCTGAACAGAATAAAGAGACAAAAATATTTTTGTCATAACATGAATAGTATAATATATAGCATAATATATACATATATATATTACATAGTTATAAATATTATAAAATATGCTTAGTGTCATCAAAAAATCTGTTCATATATATTGCTTGGCTGTTTATTTGGTTTGATTATTAATTGTTTTATGCTTATGTATATTTAATTTTTATTATTTTAATCGCTTAATTTTAAATTGTGTTAGTTTAAAATCGTTATTTTGATTATTTAATTGCTGAATCTCTCTCCAACAACAGAGTTTAAAAATTAGACCCCCACGTGTTGTTTCCATTTTAAAAAAAATTTGCCCCTTTAACAACGTGTTCCTTTTCCCACCCAGCTACCATGACCATACCTCCCTAGTTTAAGAGTTTAGTTTTAAATACAATTAAAAACACCAATCAGTGTATAAACTTGCTCTGTGCAAGTCTGTGTTATCACACTGTCTGTTAAAACGCATCCTGAAGATGGGCGAACGTCCGAAACCGGTCGATGACCACAAAATGAAGCAGGCTGCCACGGAAAATATCTCTGATGCTTTCCAGCTCTGCGGAACCAACCACAACAACAATGAATTACAAAACTGATTTGATTGTTTAGATGCTTTTGTGTGTGGTTAAGTATGGATATAGTTTTATTTATTTAAATATATTTTTTTTAATCGTTAACTGATATATTCGTAAACAATAACAAAATAATTTTTTTGTATATCTCTTTAATTGGTTCAGACATGAATGGCACTACTATATAAGTGGTTTGTGAGTCACACGTAAGGAATTCATTACCTATTTGCATACAAAATAAATTCTAAAAACAGATTACAATGCACAATGGGATGTGGCCATCTGGCAACTCTATCTATCATATGAGATATAATAAAAAAAAGTTCAATCATAAGTACTGTATATGCATATATATATGATAAACAGTTAATTCAAACTAAATAAACTGAATGAGTGGTAGTTAGATCCGGAAAGTTGTAAAATGTTTCGAGATTTTTTTCATGTATAATGCATTGTATAAGTCGATGATCTTACACTGTTTCAATATACCCCAGCGCTGATGGGTAAACACTCGAAACTTGGTCGATGATAACAAAAAGAAATCTATAATAAAAGAATATTAAATAACCATACATTAAAAATAATATTAAGATTTTTCTAACTGAAAATTATCTGCTAACGGAAATAAGTCAGTTGGCATGCATGCACACTATGGCTCACTAAGGCTGACCATGACTCACTTTCCGAATGGGGAAAAAGAATTCTTTTGTTATTTTAAGTCATCATATTAAGATTATAATTAATTATGTTTCCTTAAATAACTGATTATTCCATTTTCTTCGAATAATATTGTTATGGCATGCTATTTCGAAATAACACTTTAGAGGAGGCAAAAGCATTTTTTTATTTTGTGTTCACACCGAACACATACTCACAGACACAGAGCAAGTAGAGAGAGAAGTACATAATTTATAAAATGTAAGTTTTTTTCTTTGTAACTTTGTCATTTTGTAAATTTATCTCGAGCGTGATATAAATGAGCAAAAGAATGTTTGGATAATAATGCATAAAAATGTCTTCTTTTTGTACTCATTACAAAGACTAAAAAACGTTCACTTTTTGGTCCTCGAATAATAGCAACCTCCGCCAGTTTAATGTACACAGGTCTTTTTATATTCATTAAATAAAGAAACTCAGAATCCATTCCACATACACGTATCTCGTCTCATCCAAATAGGAAAAAGGAATTTTTTTGAATCATACAGTTTCATTTCAAAAGTGCACTTATCAATTGCACATTTCATTGCAAACAACTTGAGTTTTATAGCTTTAAGAAAATCTGAGCGAACAGATAACAGTTCAAAAAAAAACTAGTTTAAAAAATACAAACTAAAGTCATCTGGCAAGCAAATTTCCGGCAAAATCCAACAACCGGAAGTGAGACTTTAATGAATTTTTTCCTTCAGTTTTTTCCACGATTTTCTTTAAACTTCGAATACTATTTGCACACACAAGTACCTATCACTTTCGTTAGAAACACTTTCCCGGAACAATTGATTTTTTAGCTAGGTTCTTGGGGGAACAGTAGCGTTAGACTTTTCTAAAAATAACAGTTCAGTACAGATATGGTTTTTCTCCTACATTACAATAATGTTAGCCCGCAAGAAGTATCTGTTGCATGCAGTTACTTGGGGAGTAGCGACCCCACGGGTTACCACAGCTCAGTACTCCATGCATTTCATCAGAAAGGTACACAATACACTTAAACTACATACACTCTACACTTTACAGACAAGGACAAACACAGTACACAAACTAGGGTCCCCGTTCCTAGTTAATTGGCGTAAGCCAAGGGAGAAGGAAGGGATTAGCTCAGTGGTAGCCCTTATATTATTAGTTCATGCTGCCCTTAGATTTTCTCTTCCTAGGAGCCTCTACAACTCACTGTACGGTGATGAGCTACGGTTGTCTATAGCAAGAGAACATTGCTTGGAGGCCGGCAGTGCACTGAGAAGGCTCCGGGGGGCCACAAAAGATCTTTCAGGTCGCATCCCCTA
The DNA here is from genome assembly GCA_011037195.1 of Triatoma infestans. NCBI lineage: Eukaryota > Metazoa > Arthropoda > Insecta > Hemiptera > Reduviidae > Triatoma > Triatoma infestans. The sequence goes on along the minus strand of JAAEAF010008757.1, from coordinate 56,097 downwards.
CAACAATCTACAATCTACAATAATGTACATTAAAAGCAATGCTTTAATTCCAAATTTGAAAAATTCGATTAGCCGGAGTGCGATTTTACAAAGGAGGTTTTCAGAGTTTTTTTGGAATTTTCTCGAAAACAACTATAACGATTTCCTTTAAACTTGTGGTACTTTTATTTGTAACATTTTGCTGAAAAAATTGTCTTTAGGAGGTTGTGAGGTTGTCTGAGACGTTAAATTTCAAATATGTTTGCTCAATATTACTGGCGCGCTCTGCGATGTAATCAGTCTCTAGCTGCATATGTTGTAAGGCTGGCATTGCCCCCCCCCCACATGTATATTATGATATATGCGCAAAATATGAAATTTAAAGAAAACTTGTCAACTGTATTAAGAAGGAAACACCAGATTTTTTCTCTATACAGGAGATTGGCGCTCTGCTATCTTGAGATTTATTGTGCCCCTCGCCGATCCCTAGCTTCTCTCCTAAAGCTCCCTACCAAGTCTATTTCTATCAGAAATTGCATGACCTGAAACGGTTCCGGGGAAGGTATATATATCCTCCATCGATATTTCGGTAAGTACCAGATTTCTAACTCTTCTCTGAATGATCAAGAATTTTAATGGTTTTTTTTTCTCCATTTTCCCGCAGTACCATCATCTTCCAGACCCCAAAGTTCTTCAAATAGGTCTGTAAAGCCCCCATAAGGAAACATGTTATCATGTATAGCTACTTTAGCTCAGCCCACATGTATGCTTCAGATCTTTACCGATCTAGCTGGCCTAGAAGTGTCTAAGTCTTTCTCAATCCTCTGGAAGTTTCTCAGAACAATACTCTCTTATCTACCCTCTCTCTCATTTCTAACCTCTTCTTGGGGAGACTCATCGCTTATTCAACTAAAGACAAACTCTAAAATAAATAATAATCCAACTAATTATCCCAAACTACTCTAATTCATAATTAATGTAATATTTATTTCAACTCGTGTAAACAAAAAGTAATTTATTTAATTAATCAAAATTATTTCTACAATACATAATATAGGAGGAGAAAAATAAATACATTTCGTTCACTATAAAACATGTTTTTCTAAACATTATTAGTAATTCTGCCATTATAATTATGACGCTAAATTTTTATTACTTCAATTTATTAAACTTCATGAGTTTTATTATCTGTAGTTTTCCGTTCAATGTCAGTATACGTTTATGACGTTTCTTTGATATAATATTCTTTATTATTTGTAATTATATTTTTTTATATTTCTTTCCTGATTAAATGGTGATTTACATGAAGACATTAAAAATATAAATAAATAAAAGAATAAAAATTTCATTACATTACAACAATAATTACAATAATGTAAAATTCTATAATTTTAAAAAAGTAATTATTTTCATATTTGGGAAATATTTAAACTAAAAACTTTGGAAGTTTTCAATATCTCAAAAAATAAAAATAAATATTTGAATTCATTAATGCGGAAATTTGTGAAGAAAATTCGTGAAATTGGAAAAGGTTCACTATTTAGTTAAGTTTTAGAAACAATTTACCTTATATTATTTTAGTTTCATGTCTGAGAAACCCTTCAACTGCAGCGTGGTAGACTGATATAGGAGCTTCCGTTTGTATTTTTGTAAGATGTTAAAAGTGTGTATTTTTATATATACTTTTTTTTAATCAGCACGAATCCCGCCATTTTGAGATTCTAGTGATGAATTCTCACGTTTCAGTTGGCAAACTTTATATTCAAATTAGAAATTCTAATGACCAATCATTATAAATATGATAATCTAAAATGTCTTTATAAACAGAGTGATATCACAAACTGCTTATCGATGTAATCAATTTTACACCAGGTTTTTGTAAACTGAGTTTGCTTTATGGAATTCTGTGAAAACACAAAACATGTTCAAGAAGGGACAGTCCAAAAACCGGTCGATGACTACGAAATGAAGCACTATGCTTTTTCAGCCCTCTACAATAATTTTACTCTTTTTTTCAACTCTCTGTAGGGTCAATATCCACATAATATTACCTAAATACGTATATATCCGGCGCTACAGCCCGAGCCGAGTCATGGCCTCCACTAAGAAGCTTCTCCACTCATCCCTATCTGCACCTTCGTCCTCCAATCAGATATTCCAGCTCCTAATCCATCACGGTCCACCTGATCCTCGGCCTACCTTTACGACAGGCTCCAATAAGCTTATACAGCATAACGTTCTTCACAATGCATCCTAATTAAATTACCAGCCCATCTTAATCCACTCTTCCACCGGCTCCTCCTTAAATAATCATAAAATTCCCTATTCTTGTATCTCCATTCTTGATCGGCCCGAAAATCCTCCTTAGTATTTTTCTTTCAAATATACCTAATTTCCTCTCATCTGCTAGTCACTGAGCAATTTTTGATCCGCATGTAACTGGTTTAATCAAAGTTTAAACACAATTAAATCCAAATTTGAAGAAAATCTGTCGGTTGGAAGATGGAGGAATATATTAAGAGAAAGTTATGTGAGTGTTTCACACCAGATTTTTTTTTTTTATTCAATGAAAGCAAGGCCCCCTGCAGCTAATGAAAAGTATCACTACTTTTACAATAAATATAGAGGTTGTAAAGACATGTAGAAAAGAAATCTATATATTTAGATAGTGATAACTATGTTCGGAAAGAAATATTCAATAGAAAATGCAGCACGACATAGACAGACAACCCTACAAAAAAAAGCAGAAAGAACCAGGACGCTTGTAGAAAGAAAGTTAAGGCCACTGATGACTTGATAGGAGCTCTCTTTCACACTCATAAATGAGTCATACTTAGAAAATATTGAGTGAAATATATTATAATCTGTACATGATTTATATTGGATACAATGTTATAATAAAAGAGCAATACAAAACAAATTCGTTAAAAAAAAAGTAAATCAATATATAATTAGGTAATATTAGTAATTATTATAAAAGAAATAGTTACTAAATATAGTGATGTCCTTCACGCAATAATAACATGTGGGGCTCAGGCTATATCGCACACCACCTGGCTATGGTTCGAAAGTGAAATCTGCTCCTAGCTAGAGGGCGTTAAACAATAAAAGTTACATTTCCTTTTATTCTCTTAGTTTTTACTTGAATATTCCATCAAATATGGCCATGAACTGAATAATATTTAAACATAATTATATAATATTCCTTAATAATCAACAATAATAAAGCTACTCGTAATATGGAATACATGTTTATGATTAAAGTAGGACATTGTTCAGCATTTTACATATATACATCATATCATCTAGCATACATAAAACTTTGACAAGTATTTACATAACATTTTCACACTGCTATCATGCTATCTTTTACATACCATCTAGTATTTATGTAATACATCGCACATTTATGTAAGAAAAGTATTTAAATTGAAGTGCACGCTATTTTTGCACGAAAAACAATGAAAAGAACCTTTAATTTTTTACTTCATGATTACTAATAACAACAAATATATTTTATTCTTCAAATGAAAGAAAGAAAGAAAAATTACGGAAATGGTGTAATTTTATGTACTAAAGACAAAATAAGATTACTAAATTTGATGTCAGAGTTGGTAACAATTCAATCGTGACCTTTAAAGTCGATGCTTAAATCGAACCCGATCGATTGCAACGTAACTAAAATGTATACTTGGAAAACAAAATCTGGTGTGAAAGATTCACTCGACTTCCTCTTACTTCTGTTTATATAATTACATATCTGTAAACTTCACCTTTTACTCAACTGTCCTAACATGAATATAGAGTTGGTGGAGGGTGGACAGCTATCAACCTTCCAACCAAGACAGAACAGGTAGAACAACGATTACATTGTAGTCAAGAAAAGTGCGCTATAACATTGAACTAGCCTCATATATTTGAAATTTAACGCCATGGAAAAATTGTTTCAAATAAAAATGATTGATTTTTATCTGTGCAAATAGCATTCCAAGTTTAATGGAAATCGTTATAGCTGTTTTGTAGAAAATGTGGGTAATGTCAGTCATAGTGTCCCACCTCCTGTTCCTCCCGCTAAATGACTGACAGCTCTCGCCCATACTGCGACGCTATGATTAGGCCCCACCAACTAGGGGTGACCTGTTCACGAATGGGAAAGACATGACAGTTCCTTCACCTTGACGCGTGTCCTGCTTTAGAGAACATTAGAAATTCTTTTAACGAACAAGACAGTAGATGGATCTAAACTTTACTGAGCAGCAAGAAGCCAAGTGACAGCTTTGTAGTCATTATATATATAACAAAAATTTTTCGAGAAAATTCCAAAAAACTTAAAAATATTCCGTAAATCTGCATTTCAAGTTAGCCGATTTTCTTAGAATTTGGAATTCTACTAAGCTTCGAATGTGAATTAATATTATATAAGCATTTTCATTTAAAAAAATAAGGACAAAGTGGCACTTATGAAGAAAGGTCGTCTACTTTGGTTGGGTCATGAGGAGAGACTGAAAGAGGAGAGGCTGCCCAAGTGGCTTCTGTATGGTCGATCAGGTAGGTGGTGGTCGACGAAGAGAAAAAACCTCGTCTGCGGTGGTTGTATGGCCTCCAAAATGGCCTTTCCAATATAGGAATTACACAATGCAGAGCAAGTGTTCAAAATAGGGATGTCTGGCGGAAGCTTGTGGACGAGGTCCGGGTACTCTAGGACTGTTGTGACAGGTAAAAAGAGAAGAAAGAACCAAATATTATATTGAAGTGGAACTTTAGAAGAAACCTTCTACTGTTCTCCCAGAACCCCGCCAATAAAATCAATTTTCCCGGGCAAATGTTTCAAATAAAAGTGAAAGGTAGTTATGTAGACAAATAGTATGTAATACAAAGTATAAAGAAAATCGATGGAGCCATTTTTGAGAATACCGCACAAAACTAAAGTCAGAATCATTCAGTAAAGTCACACTTCTGGTTGATTTTGCCCAAAACCTTCGTGTCAGTAGCAGTGGTAGTGCCAAAACCAAATACCAAGTTGGAGCTTCCTGCGAAGTCTGGATCACCAGTTCACTGGCTCGTAGAAGATCTACGAAACAATAAATTAAATTTAACGAAGGATCGGCTCCAGAATTAGGCGTAATGAATCGCTACGCTAGTAGAAATCTATTAAAATATATATATACGAGTATATATAAAAAAAAAGAGGAAAACTACATGAATAAGAAACTTTCTAAGGAATGGAGGAACGACTAACCTTGATCAGATGTGAGATCCAGCAGGGGGATGAAGCAATAAAGGGGCAATACTGTACGCCCAGTTGTAATAATTTGAAAGAGTGAAACTGAGAGTCAGAATAATTCTGAAAAGAAATAGGTTAACAGGTTGGTCCATATATAAGTAAAATACAATACATAAGTACAGGAAGCAAATAAAGTAATTAATATGTACGAACTGATGTCATACAAATACATCATACATGTACATATAAGGGTACTCAAAAAGTAAGTAAACAAGCTACAGGAATGAAATAATCACGGGAAGATTAAATGAACAAAACAAGAAATATAGTCCCTTGATAAGTTTATAATGAATACAATGGAGCAAGAAAAATGTTTCTTATTGCATGAATAAAGGGAACATTTTAAATTAATAATTAATAAAACGGGAGATCATTGTAGATATAAAAAGGGGATCTTTTCAGCCCCACCTCAAACCAGCTTGAGTACAATCAATCCTTACTTTTCGATCAAAAATAGTTTTATGATCAGTAAGATTTATGAACAGCTAGGTTTGGGTTCTGTAAAGTATTTGACCGGTTCCTGGTCTGATGAAGAAACCAAATGCATTATGACAACTCCAAATGGGAAAAAATGTAACATGTTTAGAAGTTCCTTCTTTAGTGTTTAACTTGGCTTAGTTGCATAAGTTCGGAACAAAAATGATATCAACATATAATCATAATGATATTTTGCCTTCACTCGTTGGTTTGGTGAGCTAGTGCGAGAATTCAGGTTTGCTTTCCGTAAAGGCAAAGACGATATTGACCTAGCACGTGAGTAAAAGTGGGGAGCAAGGTAGCGAAGGCCAGAACTAAACGGGCTGGGAACCGCGGCGTGCGACCCATAAACTTCCCCCGATAAAACGTGCCGTCTGATAAGATAAGCCTTGGCCGTTCATGGGCTGTTGCACCAAATATTATATACATATATATATATATATATATTATTCATTGCATTATTTTTACTAAACGGAAATTCCGTCAAACAGGATAGCGGAAACTAATGTCCGGTAATTTTAATTAAAACAATTAATTAATTTTGTTTGTCATGTGACACTTTTCAAAGGTTTTTCTAAATACGTATATAATCCTTCTGAAAAAAATATTCAACTAGGGTCCTCATTTTATTCTGTTATTGTTTATACATAATCTACTAGATGAGTTAATGAGACTGCCTCAAAGCTCATTGTGGTATAAAAATATTAGGAATGTTATATTTCAGACGTTTCTTGTCTTTAACCTAGTTTAACTAATAAAAAGTTTTTCCTAGTCTCTTACAACTAATAGTGGGGTGGTGGAAAGTTTATAAAAGGAAAAATGGCCGCCCTCACAGAGAGGGAAGAGTGGGGAGATGAAGAGAAAGAGAATAGAGAGTGGAATGTGAAGTAGAGGACGTAATAAGAATGTGTACGATTGACAAAGGAGAGTTAGCGGTACCAATACCTTAAGTATATTGTAAATAACAACAGCAGCCAGGTAACAACTGACTTGTGCTGGTATATATACGCTCTGTTGTCAACAATAACAACACCAATATAGAAAACCACATCTAATAACTACAGTTCAATCACATATATATTTCTATCTGACTGAACGCTTTTAACAATATGTCTTATAAGCAATTATAAACGACTACAAACAGTTCGCAGTTTTAGAACATTTAATTTTTCAACTTCATCAATTTGTTTTTTTTCTAGATTTTTCTCAATTTTCAAACCTCCTCTCATCTAAGTCTTAAAAGACTTGAGATGTACTAATGATATGTGAGATTTAATGATTCTGAAAATTTCATTTAGACAATCTGGGTGAATATTTCTGCTACAAGACATCAAAATTAAAATGAGTTTCCAGTTATAATCGCTCTACCAGAAATACCTCAAAAAGTAACTTTATGTGCCTATATTCTCATGCTTGCTTTACATCCAACTAACAAACTGGTATTTGTAAACAAGCATGTACTTATACTCAGTTACTCATTATCCAATCATATTGTTAAATTATACAAAACGAAGACCAGATCAAATGGTATAAAAAAAAAATAAAAAAAACAAGTTGCGCCTCCCATTTAGTCTTAACATCATAAACCACTAAGCTTCCACGGCACCATTTCAATGAAGGGATGCCCCAGTTTTTCACACTTCCTAATTCGTCATGAAGAGTAAAATGACCACAACACTGACTGAAAGTTCGCGATTATCTCTTCTCCTTCATTCACCACCTAGATTTCTAATATTTGTGGTTGCGATGAAAATTTTAGAGATTTACATTACTTATTATTCTTTTAAATAAGTGATTTTTTCATTTCATGATGTCCTCTACAAGTGTTTCAGACAGTTGCTTTAAACTATGTTAATAAACTAAAAGAGACATCTGCCAGTTTAATTTGAAACATTCTTTCTAAATCAATCATATTTTAAGGGCTTTGTACTGAGAGTGTATAAACTGATTTTGTTCTGTTTTGCAGGTCTGTGTTATCGCATGATGGGCGAACGCCTGAAACCGGTTGATGACCACACAAAGAAGCAGGCTATCATGAAAAATATCTCTGATCTTTCCACATCTGCGAACCCAACCATAACAATATATTTTAAGGGCATTAAGGAGATACTGTTTCATACAAATACATTTTTGTTCTTTCGCCTTTCAAACATTATGAAGATTGAAATAAATTGGGCGTAAAAAAATCGTATCTACGATTAAACAGATTTTTCTTCTACCAGTTCCCCCACCCCCGGGATCTTCATCAAGAAAAATGTTCCTATCGTTTACAAACGGATAATATACCCTACAGCATAGAAGTACACTATATTAACTCTAAAACCCTTCTTCTACCGTTCATATAAGTTTACCAGAATTCAAATAATAATATGTCAAAATAAACAAAACAAATTATAAACAAAAGTGGCAGTTAATAATTCAACACTATTAAAAAATACAGACCCTTGAAAATTAGGTCGTTAATATGGGAACAAGAACAGATGGTTAATGGTTTCATCAATTTTTGCTCCCTCGCTTTACTCCAGGCAAATGATTTATTGCACACAGGGCTTGTCATGAAGTAAAAAAATTACCTATTTAATTAATAAAAACAAGATCAACGAAACAAAAGTCACTAATGAAACTTAGCAGAATGTACAAATACGATGAAAAACAGTACTTGATATAGTACGAACTGGTTGACATATGTCAAATGGTTTAAACAGTCTGGATGTGTGCAACAATATAACTTTCTCTTATTCTAGTGAGAGAAAGTATACGATTGTGTCAAATTTTCGATATCGAATTTTCATAAGAAATACACGTTTTGAGATCCACTGAGTCCAAAAAAGGGGTTTTTAGAAAATTGTGTATGTGTGTATGTATGAATGTATGAAGAGCATAGCTCAAAAACGAAAAATCGCAGAAAGTAAAAAACTTGACATATCAGAGATATTTTCCATGATAGCCTGCTTCTTTTTGTGGACATTTCGGGCATGAGCCCATCATCAGGATATTTTTGTTAAACAGTGTAATAACATAGGCTTGCACAGAGCAAATACAGTTGAAACAGAGGTGTATCAACTGTCGTCTCTGAGGCATTCCAGCTCTTCGGAACCAACCACCACAACAACTTGACATACCATTTGGGTATCGTAATGAGATCCGACAGATAGCTATCTGTCACAATTCCTCAACCGGAAATACCACTTTATCGGCCCCTATGATTTTTTTTTTTTTCAATCTGTTATATCAACTAAACAAATTAAGAGCTAGAACGTTTATTTGGAATAATTTTCCGGGAAAATTCATTTTCCGAAACATTTTTCCGGGGTTCTGGTTTCCTCTAAAGTGCTATTTGAGTATTTTTATATTATTTCTTCATCGAAATGATTAATTAAAAATGAGTTTGAAAAAACGATTTATCGGAAGTGCGTTTTTACGAAACTTTTTTTTTCAGTTTTCTACGATTGTCTCGAAGAGGATTCGAAGGATTTTCTTTAAACTTCGTATTACTATGTATATGCATTGTATGAAATATTTTTCCATGAAAATTGAGGTTCTGGGGGAGCAGCAACACAAAGCTTTCCTCTAAAATACCATTTCCCCACAATGTATGGTTCTGATATCTATATAATAGTAACATATATTAGAAGTATTGATAGAATTCCAAATTTATAAAAAATCGATTAACCAAAACGGCAACTTTATAGAGGTTTTTCAGATTTTTGGAGTTTTCATTAAAAATGACTATAACGATTTCCTTTAAAATTTGAATCTAATTAGACTATCACTTCAATTTGAAACTTCTACCGGAAAAATTGATTTTCATATGTTCTGAAGATTCTGTAACGTTATATTTCCAAAGTTATTTGAAGTTTATTCAATGTTTAGGCGCAGAATTCTGGATTAAAGTGTAAACACATTCAATGACTACCTGCAATCTATAGTAACCACTGTCCACCCTACCACCTCTAAGCCTTTAGGTAAGACAATTGAGTGAACTCTTCCAAGTTTAAAGGAAATTCATCAATTTTTTTAACTGTTTCAAGGGCAGTAAGAAGAAATTCCTGCGACTATTTTACACCACAATTTTATTTTTAAAGAAGAATCCGAACATAGTATTATAATTTCCATTTTTCAGAATCGTAGGCAATAAAATTAAGGGAAAATACAATCATAGTGATTAGGTCCATAGGGCTAGAAATTATAAGAAAGTTAATTTTTATGGCCAACGATTGGTTTCGCCCACCAGGATATTTTCTTAGGACACTGTAACGTCTAGACTTGCAGAGATTACGTATGTGTAAATTGATTTTGCCTTGTGCTAGTGTAAGACGTCACACTGTTTACCAAGACATTCTGAAGACCACCCGAAACCGATCGGTGACCATAAAATACTTCCAGACTTCCAGGAAAAAAAAAACTTCTGACATTAATAACAAACTCTAATAAACTCTAGTGTTGGAAATCTAACAAACCACTCAAAATATTGTATCAAATAAATTGCAGTGTGCAAATCTATGTTATCACACAGTTTGACAAAAAGATCCTAATGGTGGGCGAACGCCCGAAACCGGTCGATGACCAAAAAAAAAGAAGCACGGTATCACGGAAAATATCTCTGATGCTTTCCAGCTCTGCGGAACCAACCACAACAGAATATTTTTTTTACGGAAAATATTTCAAATAAAAGTGATGCGTTTATATCTGTGTAAATAGGATTACAAAGATTTAAAGGAAAGTTTTCGAGAAAATGTCGAAAAAAAACAACTCAGAAACCTATTCGAGTAAACTCGCATTTCCTGATAATCGTTTTTTCTTCAATTTTGAATACCAGCAAAGCTTCTAAAGTATGTACCTTAATATTTATTATAAGGAGGTAAAAACCATATAATGTACTAAAGCATTAGTACATTAGAGAAGTAATATTGCTGAACCTTCTAAAATATCCTCTTTTTTTCTACAATAGTTGAATAATACGATAATTATGGCATTAAAATCAGTGGCTAAAGTTTTGTATTTAATCACTAGAGATTAAAAACAGTGTAACCGTCTTTCAATGAAAGGTCTAAATAAAACTGTTCAAATATATTAAGTTCCTAAGTTAAATGTAAAAATTTGTTTTAACATTTTAAAATCAATTAAAGAATAAATTAAATATTAGAAAATATAATATAATTTTGCTTAACTTTGAAATCTAATGTTTACCACCACTTTACTTTTAGATAACCTTTTCCTTCTCAAAATATTCAAAGCCAGAACAAAGTCCTTTTATAAGCCCAGTCACACTTACTTGTTTGTTCCCTAGTGTCAAATAAAAAAGTATTTCTGTAAAAATATTTCAAAATAAAATTGATAGACATAGTGTATATGAAGTTAAAAGAAAACTGTTGGGGTCCGCATTTACGAAAAAAATTGAAACAAATTACAAAAAAAATAAAGAATTCTCTAAAGTACACTTCTGGTAGATGGATTCTAACCGATACCAGAGTTGGTCTCTGTCTGGAGATAACAGTGACCAAAGTTGACATGATCGCAGTACTTCCTCCTACTGTAATCAGAGGAAGTAAAACGCACTCACATATAATATATATTAAGAAAAACATATAAAGAATCAAAGTGAATCTGCCGACAAGGCAGTACAGAGGTTTGTGTAGATACTTCGGACATGGTTTTTGTTACCCTAACTGAAATAGTATACTGAGTTGTACTTTACAGTTTACAACGTCACGTTCTAGGTTACACTGAGATAAATATACATTTATATTTATAAAAATAAAAAAAATAAAAAGGTTTAGCGTTCAAGCAGAACAAAGAAATAGATCTGTAGATAAATGCTGTAGAAGATTGCAGAATAACAGATCTGAGAGATAGGACATGCACAATACTACGATAACAACTGACTTAAATATTACGTTTCACAAATTAGTTTTCATTTTGTTTATTATTAAAACGTGTCTTTCTTTTATCATTTAGCATTGTGGGAAATAGTTTTATATTTACAGTTGGAAAATACTTTTTATTATTATTAATATTGTTATTAAAATATGTTATATTTGGAGACATCGCTTGATCTCGAGTTCACATATTTACTTAACTCTAGTTTCTATTCTCTTGTATGCTGGAGGTCAGGGCATCCCAGGGAAAAGTGGTGCCTCTTATATCAGCCCTGTCTCATTAATGAATAAAGTTCTAGAACCCTGGCCAACTCGCCTACACATGGAACATGTGGACAAAAAAAAAAGTTAAGGAGTTATGATTACATCTCCATACCACAATCCGAAGACCAAAAATTATAACCTGCAGAGAAGAAGGTGGGTTGGAAAACTGATGGTTCTCTCTAACTCACACTCTCTTGGGAAACAGCTGTGATGTCCACCTGCTGCAGATTACTCTCCCAAAAAAATTTCAAGAAAAGATTGGGTCCATCAAAAGAAACTAACTTGGAATTAGGAAAGAACCAGAGAGATGCCCAGTCGTTACACTTGACGTCGACAAGAAATCCTAAAACCAAACTTGAAAAATCGTCAAAACTTTCCACCAAGAGGATATGCTGAGATATTTTAGCTGAGAATTTTGGGTAATTTTTCATAAGGAGGAAAACTGTTACATCAGATTTCCTGCTTAGTTTGATTTCCTCTCTCCTTCCCCCCAAAATTCAGCATGTGTGAACTTAATGGCAAACTGTAGTGCTCAGTCCCATCACACTGGTTCAATAGAGGGGATCAGATACTTTTTATTATGAGCCTCAAAATGATTTTTTTACTGGCAGCGGAAACATCAGCTTTTTATTATCCATTAGATTTTCTGTTTTCACTTGTGTTTTATGGCATCATTAAAGTTTGATATTGTTTTGTTTACTATTGTTTATTTCTCTATTCTTCTTTATTGTTCAACTTTCATTAAAAAATATGTCCCGATGTTAATAACCTACCAGCAGCAAAGGGATTTAATCCATTGGTGATTAGTACATAGCAGTTTAATTGCAATGTAAATTTGTAAATTAATATAAAGTATTATTAATTAATTAATAATTTTTATTAATTTATAATGGAGAAATTCATTTTCAACTTTCTGTCACACAGAGTAGCCAGTAGAATATTTCAAATAAAACTATTAATTTAATCGTTGCACTCTATTTACTTCAGTCTAGCTCCACAACCTGTCACACTGTGGGTGTTTTCTGTTGAAATAAAAATACTTTTTACTAAAAGTTTTATTTCGAATAAAACAAGAAGAATAAAAAAGAAAAAGTAAACTGAATTAAAATAAAGGAAACTTAATCATTCATCGAGAAAATATGAATAAAGTATATTGTTTTTTTTGTTTGTGCAAATTATCTTGTTCAGTAGTGAACCAATCGAAATATTTTTTCCCCAAAATAAATTATTATAAATTTTGTCTTTTCCATTTTCTTCATATATATATTTAACTTTCTCTTGCTGCTGTAGTAGGAAGAATATCACAGGATTCATATTCATCAGGAAATGGACATTAAAAATAAATTGACAGTTTCCGATTAAAAATTGTTGAAGCAGTTTTCGAGAACAACTGCAAAAAAAACCTGAAAAATCGATTCAGTGAAATAATAGTTACAGTCAATCGATTTTTGACCAAACCTTTACTGTCACGTTCCCTGGTAGAACCTGAACGAAATAACAAGTTTCACCATTCTGGGATTTCTATATTTTGAGTCACACACACACACGCTCAGGACCATTTCTAAAAAAGCACTTATTTATTCGCACTCAGGAGAGCTCAAAACATTCCTGAAAACTCAATTTCGAAAATTTGACATGATCGCAATACTTCCTCTTATTAGGAATAAGAGGAAGTAAAAATATAAAAAAAAAAGATAGAATTATCAACAGAAAACTCTGTTTATTATTACAAAATATAAAATAAAATAGCATTTAATTGGACAGGCTGTGTCATTAAAGACTCTATTGTGAAATGTTATTGGTGTGTTGTGATGTAGTTTGTAGTGGTAGCTTGTGGCGTGAGCGGTTTTGTAAAGGGCTTGTAACTATATATGTTTAAGAGAGAAGTATTAGTAATAATCAAGAGAGCAACACTTTTTTCAAATAAATATTCTTTAAATGAATTTAATCTTTACAATATCACAATAATATGCTTATAAGTATAGTGAAATTAGTTGGAATAAACTCTTATGTTTAACTTATATCTGGCACTGATTCCTGAAGTGTTCTGCTTTGGTGTCTGTTTCAGACTGTCTTGAAGGAATGCCTTCTAATTGTTCGTTCAAATCTTCCCCTGTGAGAAGAATGGGTAGACAATGCTATCAAGTTCATCAACTCTAAAAGACAATAGTGGCCTTCTACCTGAATAGTCCTTTTGCCAGGGAATGTTACATTTTGTTCATAATTTGATAATTGCAAATTAAATATATTTTTATATTTCTGGCATCCATCACAATTGGCACCAGATTTTTGTAGAATAAACACTTTAATCCTGATTTTTAATTACATTTTGGAGTTAGAAAATGCAGTCACTCAAATGAAGCTCAAGTTTTTCTTCTTCTAACAGTTGAAACCAAAATCAAATCATCCTCACACTAAACCAACACTTTGCAATTATATTTCTTCATGACAAAACCTAACATAATTTGTCAGGCCCATAACGTTCAAATTGGATTTAGTCAACGCCGGTTGTAGCCTGTTTGTTGGACCTGAATCATCTTACAGTTATGATATAGCAGTTCGTATTTGAGTTTAGGCGAACTAATAAACCTTTTTGGTAGGTCTGTGATTGTGGATTAGCTTGAGAACCAGCGTTGCTGTATTTTACAAATGTGAAGAAAATTTCCAAGAGATTTTAGAAAGAAATTGTACTTTCTTTTTTAACACAATTGTTTCGTTAGTTACATCCGTTTGGGAGATTGAAAATAATTCCTTAGAAATATGAAGCTTAATCAATAAGTCAGATAAAAAAAAAGGAACATGAGGTATCTCCATGTGAAGATAAATCTTCTTATATTAAATTTAAAGAATTCAATTGTCAATAAAAGTCTTCCACTACAGTAGATCTGTGATCACAATCTGTGGGTATCTTCAAAGAGAACAAACAGCCTATGTCCTGACCCCCTACTAGATAGGGATAAATTTTATTAACAATGAGTCATCACATCAATAAACCCTGGAAATCCACATATGGCGCAGTGAAAAGTAGAATTCTAATAAATCACGCTTTTAGACAAATAAATTAATTCACTTAATACTTTCTTGTGAAGTTCTGATTTCTAATTCATATTTAAATTGAAAGAATAAGTCAGAAACATTTAAATAATTTTATTGATCATAATTTAAAATAAGAGAAAGTTGATTAAACATCAAAAATTAAAACAATAAAAAAATGTGAAAAAAAAAATACGTTCTTTATCTAAAGGTGGTAACATAGAAAAGTGCACTAGCACTATTGCCTAATATCTAATTTTTGGTTTGTGGTCTGTGAAAGCGCTATAAATATAGGTCACACTGAACTTTGTTTTTTTTTCTAAACAAGTTTCTTTATTTATCTATTAATTGTTTACTAAATGTTCATTTCTATTCAGTTTTCATTAGGACTTAACGAGGTTTTGCACTCTAAATCCATCCTTTTGCAAATGAAAACTAAATACATCTTTGTACAAATCAAAAAAAGGTGACAACAGAGTGAAGCAATACATACAATAACATCATTTTTTTTGTGATTTTCCTCGTATTACTCAGGCCTGTCAAACGGCCGGGCCGTACACAGCAGCACTTGATGGGCAACAAATCGATCAATGTGTACGTATATAGGTACTTAATTCATTCGATTGACATCATTCTAATCAGATTTCCGTCATTCGGGCGAGCTGCCATGTCTCTATAAAATATAAAGTACTCACAAAATAGTTTATTCCATTTTGTAATTTCTATAAATTCCAGGTAAGTTAAATATCAATAAATATATAATATGTACAAACATAACTGAGACCAGTTTAATAAGTTTGGTCGCCTAACGAGAACTAGTCACTTACAAGGGCAGCCTGGCCGCACATGTAACTACGAATAAAATCATGAAACAAATTGGCATTATTGTGTTAATACTTCATGCTATGTCTCCTCTAAGGTTAATTACGTTTTAGAGAAATGTGACTTTAATTTGCAAAAGGGTGATGATTTTTGGGTTGCTGTTTTAATTATACTGTAATTAATACTGTTATAGAGTAATTATACTGATTTAAAAAGCAACAATCGAATATTTATTTTATCATATCTGTTATTTTTAAATATTAATAAATAAAATAAATGGTAGTAGAATTATTATGTGTATTTGGTATTGATACCAAAAGTTATTGTATGTAACTTGCACTATGAACTGATTAGGAAATAAACGGTGTTCCTAAGCTGTCTCTCT
This sequence comes from Triatoma infestans, assembly GCA_011037195.1. Lineage (NCBI taxonomy): Eukaryota > Metazoa > Arthropoda > Insecta > Hemiptera > Reduviidae > Triatoma > Triatoma infestans. Next base: position 39,974 of record JAAEAF010008757.1, on the reverse strand, counting down.
TGTATGTTTTGTAGTAGAGTAAGCTGGCAGGATATACAACAACTGGCGTCAGAAGTGGGGATAGATCTAACAGGTAGATCTGACAGAATCTAAGTAGTCAGTGGATAATAAGATCCAGACGGGAAGGTATATGCTTATTAATTTGTATACAATTACTAATTTTTGTATAAAGGAAGTCAGCCATGAAAAAGCAGAGGAAGAAATTCGAACGTTTATCGCGAATTTCGACAACTACAGCAAATGTATAGGACTAAGAATGGTAAAGATAAGTAGTGAACGAGAGAATATTAACTTCCGTCACAAGCTTAGAGAAATATAAAGGCAACTGAAAACTATGACGAAGGATGTATCAATATGGATTGTTAATAAAGAAGAAACGATAAAATAAGTGAATAATAATGAGGAAGAAATTGAGAATGACAATAAAGAAACTGGTAAAGAAGGAGACCAAAAGGAAGCAGATAAAGAAACTGAAGAAGGAGAACCGATAAAATTAGTGACTAATAATGAGGAAGGAACTGGGAAAGATGAAGACCAAGAGAGAAAAGATAAAGAATCTAAAGAAGAAGAAACGATAAAATTACAACTAACTGAGGAACAAGAGTTACTAAACAATAATTCTTGAAGAGGAGATTTTTTCCACTCCTCCCTTTCGTGGGAATGTAGCGATTTTGTGGAAATGAAGCTCAACTTCAAGTCAAGTTTCATCTCCATATGAAATGCGATCTCTCTCTCACCCTCTCGCTATTTGACGGGTATCTGCTTCAATCGTCTTTGCTAAAAAATTGTTAAATCATCGTTGAAACGTATATTCACTTAGGGTCCCAAGGCTCGGTCGATAAAGCGAACCTTCCTTGGGCTTTATATTTCATACTAATCTAATACCATAAGAATGCAATCATTTGTTTATTCTCCACTGATGTTTCATCAGCCTAAAAATATAAAGCAAGCTGTAAAAGCAGAACCAATATGCTCTAAATTAATAGTCAAGCTTCATAACAGGTCTTGATAAAATAAAATTAATTGCCAAAAAAAAAAAATCGAACCCGGGTTCGAGTCCAACTGTGCTACCCGTAGATTTTTTCTTCCTAGGAGCCTCTACAGCTCACTACCCGGTGATGGACAGTGTTGTCTGTAACAAGAGAACACTATACGGAGGCCGGCCGGGCCCTGAGAAGGCTCTGGGCGCCAACAACCATAGATGTTGACGCGCCTTAAATTAAAAAGTGGTTTTTAGAAAATGGTCTCTGTGTGTGTGTGAACAGCATAGCTCAAAAACGAAAAACCGTAGAAAATTCAAACTTGATATTCCGTTACATATCACCATAGGATCTGACAGTACGTTACCTGTCAAAATTTCTCAACCGGAAGTACCACTTACTAGTTTTTTATTTTTACTTTTTGCGATTTTCTCAAAAAAGGCTCCGACGATTTTCTTGAAACTTGATTCATCAACTACACATACAAAGAGATACAACTTTTATTTGAACATTTCAAAATTCATGTAAGGGCACTTTTAGGGGAGGGTGAGGTTATGTTTTTTTCTAAAGTGCTGTCATAAGTTGATTATACTATTCTATCATCCAAACAAAATTAATTAGAAATAAATAGATAATTAGTAAACCGGAAGAACGCTTTTACTGAACAGTTTTTTCAGTTTCGACGAATTTCATTCAAATTTAGTTATAGTAGAGAACTATAAAATAATATTTCTAAATATTTATATAAAAATAAATAATAAATATTTATTTCTAATTAATTTTGTTTGGATGATAGAATAGTATGATCAACTTATGACAGCACTTTAGAAAAAAACATAACCTCACCTCTCCCCTAAAATGCCCTTACATGAATTTTTCCAGAGAAATGTTTCAAATAAAAGTTATATCTCTTTGTATGTGTAGTTGATGAATCAAGTTTCAAGAAAATCGTTGGATTTGTGTGCGTGTGTCACACCAGATTTTTTTTTCAATTGTAAACAATATTTTACCAAATAAATAGAATTATAACAAATACAGTTACAAACAATATTAACAATAAGAATTGAACTGCTGTTTTTATTATGCTCGAATAAAATATTACCATTTTAATATTTTCAAAATTAATATATTTCTTATATGAGAAAAAAAATATTTATTTATTTTCACAAAAAAAAAACCTCAACAATTTCCACGCAACATCCTCCCTGAATTGAGCAACGAATTTCCTTCTTTCACTTTAGAGTAAAGGAAACAAAAATTTAATAATTTTTTTTTAATAGCAACTTTATATATATATATATCATTTATTCATATTGTTATTTTGTTAAATCAATAACTACAACGACTGAATTATATATTTGTTTATTTAGCTGGCTTTAAGAGAAATAAATAACCATTTTTTTTATTTAGGTATATAATAATAATAAAAAGAGTTCGTAAAACTTCAAAACAAAGTTGGGGGGAACAACAACTGAAAAAGTATCTATTCACGCAACATGAATAATTCTACAATATAATGAGGATATGGAAGGAAATTCTGTCTGAGAACTACAGATAAGGTATACGGGTATCGATTCGAACTTAGTATATATTTATTAGTGCAGTGAGTCAATGTCAGATAGGCTCGTGTTTATTATCTTAACACACCAAGGTATTTCCTATGACCATTTTTTATATTTTACGCCATTAATAAAGTGATTTTTGAATAAGGTATTTAATGTCGTCGTCGCTTATAATCGATGCAGTTGAAGCGACACTAAAAAAATAAAGTAAAAATAAAAAAAACAGTATTTAATAAAAATTTTATTTCAAAATTATATAAGAATCTTCTAATTAGTACGTAAGTGTTTTTTAAATAAAGAAAACCAACTTTTCTTTGAATCAGTGATTTGTTTGAAACAGAAAAATGAGTCATCCAGTAATGTGTTAACCACCTGGTAATCAATAATTATTGTATAAAGGGCACAATTCCTATTGTAGATTTGAAAAAATGAAAAGCAACTTGTGACCTTTCAAATGGCCAATTAATCATACAACCAACAAGAAATGTTTTACGAAAAGAATTAATAAATTTACTCCTAGTAACACTACTTGTATGATCACCAAATTCTCGGGCGGAGGTCATAAATTTTATAAAATCCTACATTACCATGTAAAGTCATGGCCTTAGAGAAGAATGGATATAGACTTCCTCAATTTATAAACTAGAAGCTACCCCGAGAATAAAATAAAAATTAAGGAAGACGAAGAAAGAAGATTTCCAAAATGGCACAGAAACAGGAATTTTTATATAATAACCCGGAATTTCAAGGTCAATCCGGAGAAGTGGTTATTCCAATTCTATAACAAATACAATGGAACTGTTATTGATAATCATAAGTTTAAAGAAGTTTGTGGAAGTTCTGATTGTGGAATTCTGAGAAAATTAAAGATAAAAGAATGTCACCCTTGAATTGGTGTCTGAAACACTCACACAATATCTCTTACTGTTAAACAAAAACAAAAAAAAATACAAAATGACATATTTACTTTAAAATTCAAATTTTATTCATTTCTCCTGATTTAATGCAACGGTACTGGAGAGCTACAATATGGTCCAGAAGAGCGCGCCAATAACATTGCATTAACTTCATATAACATTTGAAATTTAACGCCACAAATTACGCACAAATTTGAAATCAATTTTTTTTTGGTTTTGTTTTGAAAAATGTGATTTGGTTTTATGTTAGTTAGCATTCCATGTTTAAAGGAAATCTTTGTAATCGTTAACTCAAAAATCCATGCTGTAAAGTAGCATTTCCGGTTAAGCGATTTTCTTCAAATTTGGAATCTAGCAATATTTCTAATATATATTAATATTTATCCAATAAAAACCATACATTACATTGAACGAGTACTTTAGAGAAAAGCATGACGTCAGTGTTCTCTTAGAACCTAACAAATATCAATTTTCCCGGGAAAATGTTAAAAATAAAAGTGATAGATATTTAGATATGTAAATAGTAAAAAAAAGTTTAAATGAAAATCGTTAGAGCCGTTTTTTGGAAAATCGTGAAAAATGGAGAAAAAAAAAACGTTCAGTAAAGTAGCAATTCCGGTTGATAGATTTTGCCCGAACTTTCGTGTCTGGATGAGGTGTTAGTTCCTAAATGGAATAATACTAAGTTTGAGCTTCCTTATTCGTGTTTGATATATTTTGTTCACACACTGATACAGGCCTTTCTCTAAAAACCACTTTTTTCATATTCTGGAGACCTAAATCGTGTATTTCCGGTAAAAATTCAATTTCCAAAATTTGACTTACCAAGGAGTAACGAGAAAGTAAAAATGATGAGTTCCGAAAATATATACCAAATTCTGAGGTAATTAATAAAAAGAAAAACAAAAAATTAATTACCATAACTTTTTACATTATTTATTTTAAAGCGTCTGCCAAAAACTGCTAAAACAATTCAAACAACTAAAAATGAAAAATTTAAAACGAAATTGCAAAATTCATTTAGTTCCATCAAGTTTAAACGATTTAAGACTATCCTCATTGAAATATATTCCAAGAAAAGAAAGTACCAACTCTGAAATAAACTGAAGTAGTGCAATCTGAAGAGTGCAAGAGCTGACGGGAAAATCGTTTAGTTGAAAAAAAAAACAACTAATCTAATGAACTAATCATTAAAGTAACAGCTAATGATGGGTGAAAGCCAGCAGCCAGCGCCTTGACCAAGATGGCGATTTTTTTATTGAAGGGAGTATGGCCAACACTGCGTTTCCCATCGCCGTTCAGTGCTAACGTTCGCTTTGATAATCAATATCTTGTGTCTGCTTTATTTTTAATATTCATTAATGAATAACCAGGCCTTACAAAAACTGTAGCAATCCAGTTTAAAGCCCCAAGAGAATCTAATCATGATTTCTTGCACCAAAAGAACCTTTTACCCTCAGAGCGGGACTAATATAAATAAATATTTTTAGAAAAACAAAAAGTGTAATTCTGGCGATTGTTTTCTCAAGCAGCGATAAAATATTCCATTTAGAATCCATGATCGATGAATGTAGAACGAACAGCTTTACCAGTGTCTTATTTATGTAAACGTAAATTATTTATAACATAAAAATAATTATATTTTGTGGTGAAGGAAATTTACTTTTAATAAAGTATAGTGAAGGTCAGAGCAGCTGATATTTAGAGATAATGTCAATAAAATATGACATATATAAATTAAATGTAGAGATGTACAATTACAATAATTATAAATATGTAATTGTGGAAAATAACAGAAAGATGTAAACTATCTGAACATAAAAAATGCTGAATGTTTTTCCTTGTTATCTTCTCTATGGTAAAATCATCATGCATAATAAACTGAGATTTTTTGATGCTCCATTACGCTAAAAAAAAAAGAAATGTAGAATGCTATAACTGGTTTAAAATTATTTTGAACTAATTTTGTCCTATTCATTTTCACTTCAAAATCCACATTAAACCAGATATTACAAATTTAATCAAAATGTTTCAAAGTTCTCAGTTACATTATTAACCTATCATTTATCTTCGTCTTCTATGTAAAAGTTATCTGCCAAATATACAATGATTTCTCGTCTGGACATTTAGAAACTGACTATTTACATGATTTTACATGATTTACATGGGTTTACAAATATTATTATGATTTAGAACCACTTTCTGGGCACTAATTTGATGTTTAACAAAAATTTCTTTCTAATAAGAGTGTAAATTCCTCTTTAAAACTGAATGTTTATTATTAGTTGAGCTACCTGAAAAGGTAGTTGACCTGATTGTTAAACATTCTCTTCATCAAATGTTCTTCCCTTCCACAAATAATTATATATCCAAAATTAGATTTTGTATATTCATACTTTTTAGTAGAATTTTTGCATCCTGACTGGGAATCCGGGGTGGAGCCCCGGAAAAATTCCGCATAAAATGGACCATCAGTGATAAAAGTTTGAGAACCCCTTATGTAATAGTCTAAAACGGCTGATTAAAATTTACGTAAAATACTGACTAGAAAATCTAAAAATGAAATTATTGTTATCCAGAATATTTATGTAAAATATCTATTAAAAAAAAATACTCTTAAATATAAAATGCTCTTAAAATTATATTTTCAGAACTATAGTTATCAATAAGTTTTTAATCATAGCTAGGTCCTTGAGGATTATTGTCGTATAAAAAACGAAATTAACCAAAGCCAGCTTGTAGACAAGGAAGTACTTACTGCCAAATCTATATTGACAATATCAATTTTATTGCTATATACATTGTAATATTGTTCATTATAAATAATTATCTTTTTAACAATGGCCGCTCCATCAGCACAACTGATTTTGCATATTCATCACTAAATAATAATTTATGACGCAGTATCTATACTCTTGGCAAGACTTGTTGCAGATATCTGTTGTATCAACAAAAATAATTATATTAATATGGAGAGGATTAAACTTCTCAATAGTAAACTGAGATGAGTTGTTTTTCATAATTGTTTTATTCTTTATAACTAACAAGAAAGGATTTGTGGCAAGTTGAGATAGTTTGATATGTTTGTTTCAAGTTTTGAAATATATGCTAAAAAATACATTTAATTAGAATCTATTTAGAATATACATAAAGAATAACTCTGCTACAAAAACTTTTATAAACCAGCCATTTCGGCTTATATACATTATTTTTATTTACATAAATATCAATAGACAAATATAATATATAGGACAGGGTTGTCAGGAAAGTTTGTAAGAAGTATCCGATGGAAATGGCAATTTTTTTTAAAAATTTATTTATTTGCATTTGTACAAAACGTATGTAATATACAAATAAATATATATATAATAGCATAATGAAAGAAAAACGCATGGTTGCATGTTTGCTATAAATCGACGTTTCGCCCATATTGCAATGACCTTTTTCAGGGTTGTTACAACTTGAAATCAGAGGTCCATTGCAATATGGGCGAAATGTCGGTTTCCAGCAGACCATTGATGCGGTCTCAACCCGGAAACTCAAGTGTTTCTTATGAATATGGCCGCGATAATCTCTAAAAGATCATAATGGGAAAATCCAGCTTGCCCTGAGACTCCCTAGGATAAACTAGGAGTTCGGAAA